>CAUVYK010000089.1:52143-86042 GCA_963556175.1 Tipula confusa | reverse complement strand
ATTTCTTATTTTTTATTTCCTATTTTTATTTCTTATTTCGGGTGTGTGTCCTTTTGAGTGACGCATTCGAAGGTCGTTTTATTTTATTTTTAACCCCTGCAAATTGAGTTGAAAATTTGAAGAGAAAAAATTAAAAATATTAAAAATAAATAAAAGAATTTAATTAAAAATTAATTTAACTATTAGCTCTATGGCTTAACATCATAATTTCTTTTTATTAAAAACAGAGATAGGTAAAAATTAACATATTTTTTAACTCTATATCTTTTAGGAATTGAATTTTTAAGCGCTGCCCAATTTCTTCGATGGTATTGGTATGTATTCCAGTATTTGGATCTTTGAACCACTTAGAATGGTTTACTGTACAATGCACATAACCGTGGTTTTTTAGATTTTTATACCCTTTCCATCCGTCGGTATAAATTATACTTTCTTTTTCAACGTATAAATTAATTATACTGGTTAGTGTTCTTTCATCCCGTTTTTCAACTTTTATTATGAATATTCTTCTTTGTTCAGTTCTTTCTACCATTCCTAATAGCCACACACCTTCTACTTTGTGACCTTTATTAAATTTTCTTTTTCCTATTTTACTTTCGTCAATTTCGACGATGATTCCTTTCCCGCCGATTTTAATTGGATTTTCTTCAATTGTTCGGCCCACGATTCTTGTTATTTCGTTTTTGACGTTTCTAACACACTTTTTAGATATTAAAGTCAAAATATTTATAACATTGCTACTTAGACCATTAATTAATAAATGAATTATTAAAATAATATTTAAATTTGATATATTATTTTTACTTAAAAAATCATTTTAAAAATTTGATTAATTTTCCTACATTTTCTAGACGTACATCTTCCAACCCTTTTGTCTTTTATTTTTGATACTTTTCCGGTACAAAATCTGCAGACGGCGTTGTTATAAAGTTCTTCTACCATCTTATGGTGTATATTAACTTCTTCAATAATTTTGTTCATTCCAATTTCCTTTTTTGATGTCATTTTTAAGGGGTTTAAAAAAAATAAAACGACCCTCGAATGCGTCACTCAAAAGGCCTCACCTCCCTTATTTCTTATTTTTATTTCCTATTTTTATTTCCTATTTTTATTTCTTATTTCTTATTTCTTATTTTTGAAGAGTGAAAACCGAATAAGTACCCCAAACTTGAATCCTTTTACTGGTAAGGATTTGCGTCTAAAAAATCAACTACTAACCGGAAGATATTTTTGATCCATAACACTATTAACAACAAATAATACACTAACCAATAAATAACACACCACTAATACTAGCAACAATTAACACTAATAAATAATAAGAGAACATTTATTTAAAAGTCACTATCAGTTTTAAAAATAAAACTATCAGAATGCTCTTTCCCTACAAAAGGCTTCGAATACTCCGCCACCTTCTTTTCAAAGAAGTTAGTTTTCCCTCTCAAGGAAATATTTTCCATAAAATCGAAAGATTGATTTCATTAAAGATTTTCTTCAACCCCAAATTAACCAACAAAACATCCGCCACGTATCTCACGTATTGACACATCAAATTTGAATTCATTCCCAATAAATCCATTTTTAAAGAATCTTTTACGAATTCCTCTTCCAATTCCACGGCACTTTTTACAATCTTCAAGATTTTCTCTTTTTTACATTTTAAGATTAAATGTTTGTGGAGGACACACGCGAAGTCGGTGTGTAAACCTTCATCTCTCGAAATTAATTCATTAGAGAATGTTAGTCCAGGCATTAAGCCTCTTTTCTTTATCCAGAAGATGGATGCAAATGAAGAGGAGAAGAATATTCCTTCCACTACAGCAAAAGCTATCAACCTTTCATTGAACGGTAAATCGGAATCAATGTATTCCAGTGCCCAGAGAGCTTTCTTTCTTATAATAGGTATTGTGTTTATTGCCTTGAATAACCGCTCCTTCTCCACGGAATCTATGATCAAAGCCTCAATTAACAGAGAGTACATTTCTGCATGAATATTCTCTATCGCTATCTGGAAGCTGTAAAAAGACCTCGCTTCCGGTATTTGTACCTCTGAAGAGAATCTCATCACCAAGTTCTCATTTACAATCCCGTCACTAGCCGCGAAGAAAGCTAAGATATGTGAAATAAAAGATCTTTCATCATCTGTTAATTTATTCTCCCAGTCATCTTTATCAATTGTTAAGTCAACTTCCTCGGTCACCCCAAAAGGAACTGACGGCCTTTTTGTATAATTCCCAGATTTCGTGGTATTTTATTGGAAAAATTACGAATCTATCCTCGCTTGGTGTAAGTATTGGGTCTAGCTTTTCTATTTTCTTGACACTTTTTCTGTTCTTCTCTTTTTTCATGTTTCTTTTTTTGTTCTTGTCACTTCTCATTTTTTCTGTTATTTCTTCTGTGATTTCCTCTTTCATTTCCACATTCTTAGATTTTTTCACCTCTTTTTTTACTTCTTCATTTTTAGAATTTTTATTATCATTCTTTTCGAAAATACTCATAAAGGGTATTTTTTTTTATTTTATATACTTTGAAAGGGAAATGTTTAATCGTAGCCCGCATTTTATATTCCGAATAAGTTTCTAGTCTTGTTACTGAAGGATCGAATGTCGGTTTTGTTTATATAAACAGGGGAGTTGTACGATCATCATCAAGGATCGAATCTCGGCTGTGGAACCGGAGAGATTTTCTAGATTATCGTGTAATTGTTAGAAGTTTCTCTTTGCCGATACATTTACTGAACAATCCTCAAATTTAACTTAAAAAATCAGGTGTTCTCGTTATTTATCTCTGAGAATCAATAAAATTTTGGGAGAATATTTCTAGAACGAACCTAACCTGAAAGGGAGTTACCACCAATCAGCATGGTTGTATATCTAAAACACTTATATTAAACACACAGGTGTTACATCGTTCTTTGCAAACATTTTAACGGTAGAGAAGAAATTTAATGATTTCAAATAATATTATTTTAATTTTCGTAAAATATTTTCTTCACACATCTTAGAAATTCCGAAATAAATATTTTACTGGTTTTTATTTAGGGAGTGGCTTAAATTATTCAATTTATTATTAATAATATATATTTTATTTTATATTTTATATTTTATATTTTATTTTATTTTATATTTTATTTTATATTTTATTTTATATTTTATTTTATATTTATATTTTACATTTTATTTTATATTTATATTTTACATTTTATTTTATATTTTATTTTAAATTTTATTTTATATTTATATTTTACATTTTATTTTATATTTTATTTTATATTTTATTTTAAATTTTATTTTATATTTATATTTTACATTTTATTTTATATTTATATTTTACATTTTATTTTATATTTTATTTTAAATTTTATTTTATATTTTATATTTTATTTTATATTTTATATTTTATTTATATTTTATTTTGGCGTGTCCCCCGTTTAAAGGGGCAGGGTTCGAACCTCTTTTTTTTTATTTTTTTATTTTTAAATAAATTAAAAAAAATAATTAAATTAAAATTTAATCAAATTATTCATCATAACTGCAAATGCATTGTTTTTAAATTTAAACTTAAACATAAAAAAACAAATTTGATGTAATAAACCTAGCCCTCATTTTCCTTTTGTAAACACTCCACCTGTTTTCAATGGATTAAGTATTTGCCCTTGTAATTGGATCGATAAAATTGTATGAATGGTTAACAGTCAAATGTTCAAGACCAAGTTCATTGACGGAACATACCCTTTCCAACAATCAGTAACAATGATAGTTCCTGGTTCAACACATTCAATTAAAATACTCTTGATTATTTCTTTGTCTCTGAATATAACTTCTCTAAAAAAGACATCACCACTATTTAAATCAAAACCTCCAATAATCCAAGGAGACCTCACTGCCCTACCGACATTAAATTTTCGCTTTGAAAATTTTGCTTCATCGATTTCCACAATTCTCCCTGCACCCCCGATTTTTCTAGGAACTATATTTTTCATAATCTTATAAGCTTGGATCTTAAGATTTTATACCATTCATTTATTGTTTGATTTTGTTTTAATTTCATACTGAGTTTTATTTTTTGTGACATCTAAAGTCCAATAATAAATTAGATCAATCGCCACTTCAATAGATAAATTTGTATTAAATAAAATGGTGTTAGTAAAAATGGATGCGCTACTTTTACAATTTCTACATCGCCATCTTTTTGTGTTTCCATTTTTTTCAACTTTCATCGGTTTTTTTTTGACAAAATGCACAAAATTTTGTATTTGGAATATAGCTATTGTTCATAAGCCAATCTATCGTTGATTCATAATTCATTGTAAGTAAAACTAATTCTCGGTGATTCATAGTATTTTCAAAAAATTATTTAAAAATAAAGAAAAACGAGATTCGACCCCTGCCCCTTTAAACGGGGGACTCACCTTTATTTTATATTTTATTGGTTATAATTTACAATATGGGCCCGGGTTCGAATCCTGATATTAACCTAGATTAGTTAGGTTAGGTTGATTAATAATATTTTAATCTAATTAAGGTTAGGGTTAGGTTAATATCAGGATTCGAACCCGGGCCCATATTGTAAATTAGATCCATTTTATTTTATATTTTTTATTTTATATTTTATATTATATTTTATTTTATACTTTATTATATTTTATTATCTTATATCTAAACCCTGTGCTACATTTGTATATTATATTAAAGAAGGAAAGGAACCCAGAAATGGAGAAATAAAATATTTATTTAAGAATTTAGAAAAAGATAAAAGGTTTTAATAGAGGAAATAAAAAAAATGTTGTCTAAAAAGGAACATTTTATTCTCAAGGAACAAGATAAATATGAAATGAATAAAGATACAGCAAGGCTACGATTAATACTTAGTTAAAACTCATATTTTGTATAAAAAAATATTGAAAGTTAGAAGTTATTTTTAATAAAATTTAATATTAAAAGTTAGAAATGTAAAAATTATGTAAGGAAGTGGGGGTTATTCCAGGATATACTTTATTGTGGTACCCGTAGGTTCAGACTAGGATTGTTTTTATAAAATATTTCTATATTATTTATTTAAAATGTTTGTAAAAACAGAAAATTAAATATTCTTAAATGACACAAAAGAATGAATGGGTTCACGTTTTCTTCTCACCAACCCCGTTTTGCATTTTCACGGACGTTTTCACTCTTACTAGCACTGCTAAACTATCAGGGGTACTTTATATGTGACCATCCTTTCTTTTCATATTCAATAGAATGATGAATAAAATCAAGGTTTTTATAAATGATTGTATTCTTTCCAAGAACCTAGTGAAAGAAACTTGGTCTTCACAAAAGATTACACTCCTCAATTACTTCTATCGCTCAAACATATTAAATGATATGACCTGAGAAGTATTTTTTATTGAATTTTGATTCGTCTATTTGAAATGTGCCGTCCAATTTTTATTTGGTAAAAATTAATTGCATTTTTTTAAACATTATAAGTCTAATGGATCTCTATTTATTTTAACAATCGTGTTAAATGAACAATTTGCGATAGAAAATCAAGTGTTTAGTTAAAATTTTTATTAACAACGAATAGATTTTTACACATCTCTTTTTTGTAGTTTATATTCAAACGTGTTTGTTTTTGTTGCCAGTTTGTCAATTGTACAACAATTTGGTTCCGAAAACATTTGATGCTTTCCAAATAATTTCTTGCACATTCTTTTATCCTCGAACAGGTATTTTATTTTTTCCATAAAGACATTATGTAAAAAAATGAATGCGTAAGTTGTTTTTAAATGATGTCTGAGTTTCAACTCAATGGTATTATTCGACAATATTGCCAAATTATATATACGATTTGAAAATAAATAAAAAGATTTAGTGAGTTTAAACGATTGTTAAATAACATAATGTTCTTTTTCACTAAAAACTTCGTTTTTATAATTCTCTTACGGGTTCAACTTTCATTAACTAGTTATATATACACCTCATTTATTAACTATATGAAAAAATAACCTTGTATTGGATTAACCATACAAACATAAAATGTGTGATTATATGAATGTATGACAATACAACAATATTTTTACATCGTTGGAGTCTTCTAGAATCTGTTGGTGTTTACTTAGATAACTAACCTAGTATGCTCATGTCAGATTCTGGTGTAGTGTAATATTGTTTATATTTAATGAAAAAAACTTACTATCTCGGAAACAAGTGTACTCGTATTTAAATTCTAAGAACAATAGATTATATTTAAAGGTAAAATTAATAATATATCTCTACAAGAAAGTGTATTAATTTACTTTTGTTAGCGTAAACGTATAATTCTTTGAAAAAAGATTTGGTTTGCTATGATTGGAATTGCCAATATTCTATTTTGAGTCATTCATAAAATTTTTTTCGTAATAAGCCATGTTCTTTTATCTTTTTGTTTTTGTATTATCAGAAGGTGCAGATACACAACCGCCCGAATCTATGACCACTTTCGGTTGTTTCCAAAAGTTTTTCGGCCAAATGATAGAACTTTATAATGATGGTTGTGGTTTTATTCCTGCTATTATATTCGGTTTCGTTTGTTGGGAGTATTATTTATTCTTGGTGCATTCTTATCTTGTTTTGGTATTAGTTTATTTGGTTGTTTGGGAAAAATGTTTATGAATTTATTTAGAGGAATCTTCAAAATATTTAAGACTTTGGTAAAAGTTATATCGAACATTCTATCAGCTATAGGTAAAGGGCTTACTAGCTGTACGAAGTGTGTATTTAAACCATGCGCCGATTGCTTCAATTGTTTTTGTAGATGTGGGAACAAACCGGCAGCGGCTGCAAATAATGTGGTATGATATTTATTAATGATGAGATATATCATAATTTCATAGAAAGATTTTCTTAATTATATATTACTCAATTGAAATTAACATTGTTTAATTCAATAAATTTGATAAGTCGTTCTATATATAAATCTAATTCTTCATATAATAACATCTAAAATATATTTTAATCTTAGATTCTTGTAATTAATTCTAAATATAATGATAATACACAGTTGTTTTTAGTTTTTAAGAGATCTATAAACTTTTTGTGTTCAGATAAGCAAATACAATTATTGTCTTTAATGTATTCTATTAAAATTCAATTGAAATATGGGTTTCTATTTGCAACAACTCCTTCTATTAAACGTAAAATTATTCTCAATATCAAATATAGATCAAAATCCTCGTATATTTTATAATCTTAATCGTTAAAGATTTTTAACAAATATACCCATCACTCTCACAAATTAACAAAGCAATTTTACATGTTTATTTTGATGTTTTAAAACAATCAACAGTATAATAGATTTTTAATGTCCGAATATGCTTTTCTAGTCATTTTTTATATCTTTATTTGGTAAATTCAAAAACTCAAAAATTTTAATAGATATATTCTGGTCACGGAGCGTTAATTCCATTCTGAATGTTTAAGATAGACTAAACAACATTTTAAATGAATTTCTATTAATATTCAAAAAAATAGTCCATAAAAAGGTCTATTTTTTTGAATGAAATATGCAGAATATTGAATACATTTTTACAAATAATGGGTTGATATATCATATAATCTCTCTATGGTTTGACCTTCAACGTTTTTATAAAAACGACCATATCTAGCTGACGAATCCATGAAAATCGCATATTTAATAGAAAGATAAGAAAAAAACTGCAACCATGTTCTACTGTAACAAACATGGTAAATAATTTAGGTATTACTCTAAAAGCAAAAAACAATGAAAGTATCTATTGATAAAAAAACGAAGATTTAGATGCAATGCTTGTCAAAAGCAGAAGTTTCCCTTATCAAGGATTAATTTTTTAAGACAGAAAATGAAAATAAACACGTATATCTAACTTTCTATTTGTATGCTGACATGTTGTAGAATTATACCATGAAGGAAATTAAAACGCCCATCCAAAAATCACTTGAATTTGGATTTTCAAATACAAAAAATGGCTTATGAAATATTAAATAAATCTACACGCATTAAAATATGAAGACATACTCAAATTGATGATTGTTTATTTTCAAAAGAAAATATAAATTAGATATGGTCGGTTGAAAAATTTGAATGATTGTTATAATTGAGTATTTTCTAAATGATGTATATTTTATTGAATTTCTTAGTAGATTAGCAGTCGCTTTGCCTAGATCATACTGAGCAAAGTGGTGCCAGAATATATCATTTATACAGGCAATTGGCCTGGTTATTACAGACTAAGGGGGATAAGTTTTAGATATTTTACGGTTAATTTCAGTGATCCGTTAAATAGAGTTGATATTCAAAAGATTGAAAGCACGTGGTCTGTAATGGAGAGATAGAGGATAAGAAGAGTGGTTTTCTAATCGATGCATGCCGTTCTTTTATTTTATCGAATTTTGCTTTAAAATGAAATAAAGGGTTCTTTTTATTTTTAAAAAAGGTTTGAAGTGCACTTAGTTTCCCCCGGGTTCATTTCTCAAAAAATGCTTATTTATTTAATATATGTAAAATTAACAAAAAAATCCTATGATTCCACCTTTTAAAAAAACAAAGACTATTTTAACCAACGAAGCTTCTGCTTTACTCTTTTATTTTGAAAATGGCTTTATCTATCGAACTAGTTCGTGTTTATTAGATAAATACTCCTTAACCGATTTTTTTAAAAAGATATAAATTAAGAAAAAAAGTTGCCGTAAAATATTTTCCCCTAAACGGGAAATATATTTGAAAAACAATCAATTAAAATATGTGATTTCTTATATTTCCTATTTGTGATTGGTAGAATCGAAAATGAAGATCATACGGGTCATTCAAAGCATACTATTTTAAGAATATGTAATATAATTGAAAAACTGATCGAAAAAGACATAGAAAACGCGGATATGCAGATAGTTGTCGAAATACAGCTCGACGCATCTAAATTTGGGAAGCGAAAAACAACCATGGACACCATGTAGAAGGTGCCTGGATTTTTGTAAGAGTAGAAATTACGTCAGAAAGACCCCTTTTTGAAGTCGTCGTAGAGAAAAGAGATTCAGCAACTTTAAACTTTAAAAATATTTTAAACATGGATCAATCGTAATTGCTGAAAAGAAAGGGGCGCTTGTCCAGAATCCACTCCAAAAGACAAGGGGGGTCTTACAAAAAATTAATAAAATAAATAAAATAAAATAAAATATATCCATGGAACGTGACTATGAAATACTATCAAAGCTTGCAACAATTGAATCAGCATTTAATTTTGCCGTAGAACTAGGTCTTATACCACAACATCATTATTGCTGTGAACAACCGTCTTCAATCGTCTTTCGAAATACTTCCGGCAACAGAGGTGTTTATTTCCGTTGCAAATCCAATAAATGTAGAAAATACACTTCTGTTAAAAAAAATACTTTTTTTTCACGGTCCAATTTATCGATTCACGAAATATTGTTAATAATTTTTTACTTTAGCAAAAATGAATGCAATATAAAACGATTGTTAGAAAAGACAAACATTAAGAGCAAAACCACAATTATAGACTGGCTAAGTTTTTGCCGTGATGTTTGTATATCACACTTTGAACTGTATCCCCCCATTTTAGGTGGTGTCGGTTGTGTGGTTGAATTGGACGAAGCAGTTTTAGTCCGAAGAAAATATAACCAGGGGAGAAGTGTGCGTGAGCAATGGGTTTTTGTTGGTTATGATGTTGCATCAAAAACATGTTTCTCTTTTGCAGTTCCGAATAGAACACGTGAAACACTTTTACCAATTATTTGTCGGTATGTCAGACCAGGCAGTATAATTTATACTGATAGTGCCAAAGTGTATGAAACCTTAGGGATTGAAGGATATACTCATTTTACAGTAAATCATAGGATTGGCGAGTTTATTAATTATAGGACTGGAGCAACAACAAATAGGGTAGAATCTTTTTGGTCAAGGGTAAAACGTGAACACAAGAACAGGAATGGCACTCACCGGTCGACCCTACAATCGCATTTGACTGGATTTATGTGGCGTGACAAGTTCAAGAATTCGTTTTATACATTTGTTAAACATCTAAAGGAACTATATCCTTTAGTTAGTATTGATTAAAAAATTGGATCTCATATTTTTTTATATTTAAAATAAATACTTGTTTATTATTTAATTAGTTTAAAAAATAAAAAAGTTTTTGGAGTGGATTCTGGACAAGCGCCGAAAGGATATGCATTATTTAAAAGATTCTTTATATGAACATCATTGGGTTAACCATTCAATTTCATTCCGAAATTCGGATGGGAAGCATAGTAATGCTATTGAAGGACCCTGGTTTGCAATGAAAGAAACAATTCTGGTAATAAATCGAGTAAATCTCTGTAAAAATATTAGAATTGAGAAATAAAAACAACAGAAAGTTATTTTAATTGAACTGTTCCGGCAGCAATTAATAAAATTATTTTATTTTTATTTTTTTCTCGTCGAATATGATTAAATATTTGAACATTATAAAAAAACGCCTTTTTTGAGAATTGAACCCGGAGGTAACTAAGTGCACTTACTCGAAAAAAAGTAATGATGTTTTAAAAAATTTAATAAACAATCGATTTTTGATTAAAAAATCTGTGTTCGAACCAGGAAAAATATAAGAGATTACCACATCTAAAATCATCATTAATCTGGGATTAAATTTACAATATGGGCCTGAGTTCGAATCTCGTTTTTGTGGGGTTTAAAATAAAATAGTAGATAAAGTTTTTAGGTAGATGTCCTGTATAACTGGGTGTGTTCGAATCCAGCTCGGGCAGTTGTTTTGGTTAAAATAAGGTTTATTACCCACGGGTTCTAATCCCAGTATTGTCCAACCTAACCTAGTCCTCGACTTAAATATTATTAATAAACATAACCCAACTAATTAGGTTAATACCGGGATTCGAACCCGGGGGTAATAAACATTCTTTTAACCAAAACAACTGCCCGAGCTGGATTCGAACACACCCAGTTATACAGGACACTAACCAGTTTTTATTTGGACAAAGACCTCGTATTATAAACACTAACCAAAGAAACTACAATACGGTCGTTGGTGAAATAATTTTTTTAAAAAAAGAACAAGATTGTATATGATGTAACTGTAAAATAAAAGTTTTAGTAAGTAACACCAACCAAATCTTAGATGTCCTAAATTTAAAAACGAACATTCTTTATTTCAAAATTTTATCTATTCTTTTTAAAAAAACGAGAATCGAACTCAGGCTCATATTGGGAATTATAACCTTAATTTGATATCCCCTTGATAAAAATATTTTTTTCCAACCCATTTGAAAATGATTCTGTTCTTTGTATTTACTTTTGCTTCCCACTTTTTATTCAATTATGGTAGTTCAGAAAAACGAAATATGTGTTATATAAACTCTTTATTGCGCACACTAATACCGGTGAAAGATTATTTTCTAGATTGTAATTCAGGAATAGGTGAAGAAATGTATAATTTATTATATAAAGTAGAAGCCTCAACAAGTGTAAAAGATTTTTATGACAGTTATATTCAATGGTTAAAGATGTTTAACATGAAATATTTGAAAGCAGGAGATCAAAATGATTCCATAGAATTTTTACAAAAATTTTTAGAAATGTTATCAGATGAAGAGATTAATACCAATCGACCGAAAATACCTAGTTTCAATTCAAACTTCTGTATAAATGCCAGAAGTTCTACGGGTGAACATTACTTTTCAAACATCCCGGTTTATGATTCTGCGTTTGGATTGTCGGCAATTAATGGATTTTTAATAAGTCAGAAGATAAATCACGTAATTTCGTTGCCTAAAATAATAATATTTTGTTATTTTAATTTGGAAGATAAAGAGGAAATTTTGTGGAGGTTACAATATAGTAAAGAATTCTCTTTTGAAGATTCTTGTTACAAGCTTAAATCTTTTGTATTTTATATGGGTAATATAGAAACCGGTCATTATACAGGGTATGTAACGAAAGAGGATGGTTATTTTAAATGTTTTGATGATGATAGAGTGTATGAAAAGAAAATATCGGAGTTAAAAGGCTTTCCCTGTATCATTATTTATGAACAGCAACAGCTAAATTAAATTTATTGCCTTTTTTCCACTTTTTAAAAGATGTTATTATTTTTATTAAACTCTCCAAAAATTATACATTAAAGATAGGTTTGTATATTATATGATCGTTGTTAAGATTGAATTATAATATATTAACAAAATTGGGGGTGTTATAAAAAACCTTTATGTATCAAAAATGATAATTCTATAAATTTACACTTGATCAAAAAATTCCACCAAAGCTTAATATTTGAATAAATATTCCTTTAATGGGTAATTATATTAGGATTAGAAATCTTAAACGAAAGAATTATTTAATTGAAATATATTAAAGATTAATATGAACACCTGAATCTCTTTAAAATAAAAAGATTTTCTTTAAACATATTCAAGTTTTCCTGTATTTTCAGGTCTCTTGCGTTGCATAGTTGTGTTCATACGTTGAAAACGTAAAAAGAGGCTTGATGTGAATAAAAGACTAATAATACGTAAAATATTGGGCATTGAAACCTTTGATACGTGCGCGATATCTTTATTAAGTTACGTCGTATTTGTTTAGGCGAGGTATAAAACATACGATGTCGTATAAAAAGATTTTTTTGAAGCGAGGGTGGAGTCTGTCGCATAACTGTAGTTATGGCTTTGTTTGATAAGTTAAATGACAATGTATTACCGAAGACCCACAAGTAGAAAACTGTAGCTTGGTGATATTGTTGGAATAGACGGTTTACTTTTCTACGAATAGGAAAAACATTGACAGAAGGATGTTAATAAATAATCTTAGCCTGTGGAGATAAATGTAGCTCAAATAAACACTTTTAGTGGCTACAATGAATATAAATTATGAAACATTAAATAACATAGTTTTTACAAAGGTGTCACTTAGGACCTAATCATAGCCATCGGATGATGTACATAGAATAATACAACTCTTAGGAGTTTAATCATCTGTGAATAAACAACAATAGATTGTTGTTGAACCGCTGGTCTATATTAATACCATCGAAAAAAATTGCAAAACAAGGCTAATTCAGATAAATTTGAAACCACGCATTATAATTTAAGACCAAAAGGTTTGCAAATTCACAACGACGTGTAATTAAGTGCGATAATATTATCCATTTCAGTCTTTTTAGTTTATATTTTTTTATGTTCATTAGTGTATATGATTCTATTAAATTCTTGCACCAATTAGCAGTGCATATATTTTCTATTTAAAAATTCTTGGCTTTTCAGAGCCATTG
Source organism: Tipula confusa (assembly GCA_963556175.1). Classification (NCBI taxonomy): domain Eukaryota; kingdom Metazoa; phylum Arthropoda; class Insecta; order Diptera; family Tipulidae; genus Tipula; species Tipula confusa. Next base: position 72,766 of record CAUVYK010000089.1, on the reverse strand, counting down.
AAATTCCCTTTAATTTGAACGGGGTTAGAAAACTTAAAATTTCTGTGAAAAAGAGATCTACGACTCTTAATAAAATGCTCTAATCACACCGATCACGCTTAATATTTATTCATATAAACCACTGGGTTGCACTTAATCTAAGACAGCTTCTTTAAAACCCAATCATTGTTATATTAATTTCAGTGGTTAAATTATTATTCGATGGTTATATTAACAGCCTGTACGTATATTGTTAATAGTCCTGTATCTCCAACTTTATGTTGGTGGATGTACAATAAGTGCGATTAGAATTCTGTCACAACAGGAAGCCTCAACGTACATAATTATTTGAATGATAAACTTGATTCCAAAAAAAAGAACTTTTAAAACGCATCATTCAAGAATGTCGATGTGAGAAAGATTATGTACCCTTTAAATTCCTGACATATTTAATTTGACAAGTAAATATCTTTTTCTTGAGAAGTTTTTTTTTGTTTAAGCTAAAAATACATTTATCAAAATGACCATGTCCCCATTACTCATGAGAAGAAGTTAGAAAGAATTATGAGCATTCACAATAGATCTATAAGGATTGTAAACACATTTATCTGTAAGAAACACATTTTATTTGTATAATCACAATTTTTAAAGTGTTATTTTCAATTGTCTGCCTATCAGATTGTAAATAAAATAATCTTTACTACAATGATATCACATTGAAATCCTAAAAAAGACCGAGTTTACGTCGTATTTTATGATATAAGTACAAGGATATTCGGCTCTTTTTTTTAGGAATTGTGTATGCAAATAAAAGTTTGAATAAAACCACAAAGCGTTAGTCCTGTTATCTGGTAAATAAACATTGTGCTTTTACAACGAAGACCCATCCTTGTTTCATCTTCCCAAACTGCCCGATTTATTCATTGAATAATCAATTAGATAGAAAACTAATCAACTTCTTAGAGAATTTCAGATCGCTTCTTTCTAAAATTGTCAACAATTTACTAACCGCCCCTCTTATCAAAATTTCAGGCAGGAATTAAACATGTTCATCGACTTTGTGTCAAACAAAACATAAAGCGTTGTATAAACCAACAGAACCATTCTCACTTATTTAAGTGAATCAACCACACACATTTTCCATTCAATTCTAAAAAGAGATTTCACAACAATAAATTACAGACTGTTCCAACAAGAAAGAATTTTAACGTAAATAAACATTTATTTAATAAGTCTTATTCGATTTTTTATTGTTACATTGTTCACAAAGCCATTTACTTCCCATATTTTCTTCTACTTGCACGCATTTCAAATGAAATATTTTAATTTCACAATTCTTATCAGAACAATGAATCAGATCACCATTGTTATCACCATAGCACACACAGATATCCCCTTCATCATATAACAAGGTGTTAATAATTGATTCAGACTTCCTTTTTAAAGCCAAAACCGCGAGATTGTCTTTCAAAATTGAAATTTCTTCGTCGAGGTATTCTTTTAAAGAGCTGATATCCTCTAATTTGAATTTCAGTAATGAATCCAATTTCTTTAATTCTGTGATTCTTTTATATTTGTTATGGGGAAGGTCTTTTAGGGGTAAGCTCTTTAAGGAAGAGGAAATAAATTCTAAAGATTTAGGACTGTTTGTTGGAAGCATTTTTTTAGTTAAAAAATAATAATTAAATTTGAATTAAATGAAAGTAAATAATAAAAGTAGAATTAAATAAAAGTAGAAATAAATAAAAGTAAATAATAAAAGTAAATTTGAATTAATTAAAATAAATAATAAAAATAATAAATAAATAAATAAATTAAAGTAAATAATTAAAATAAAAATGCATAAAATTTAGGACCATGATTTCAGATATCGGAAATACAATTTCAAAAACATTAAAAAACCTTTTTACAGGTCCATTGACCGACAGGTCAATAGATCTGTTCATAAAGGATTGTTGCCAGTTATTATTATCATCCAACGTATCACCAAACATCATTTCTACACTTAGAGAAAGATTACAAACAAGAATAAAAATAGAAAACATTCCAGCAGGAATAGACAAACAGAAATTTGTGAACCAAGTGGTATTTGACTGCCTAGTAGAAATATTAGAACCAGGAGTAAAACCTACAGAAGTAATTAAAGGAAAAAGGAACGTTTTACTTTTTGTCGGATTACAAGGAAGTGGAAAAACGACGACTGTTTGTAAAATAGCCAATTTTTATAAAAGAAGAGGCTTTAAGGTGGGAATAGTCTGTGCAGACACTTTCAGGGCTGGAGCCTTTGATCAAATAAAACAGAATGCCTTAAAAATTAAAGTACCTTACTTCGGATCAACAATAAAGGATCCAGCAGAAGTTGCGTTGTTGGGGGTCGAGAAGTTTTTAAAAGACAACTTTGATTTAATTTTGGTGGACACAAGCGGTAGACACACGCAAGAAAAGCAATTATTCTTTGAAATGAAAGAGATTTTCAATCAAATCAAGCCAAGTAAAGTTATTTTTGTTATGGACGCAGGTATCGGACAGTCAGCACAAGACGTAGCTGAAGGATTTAAGAAGGAAATTGAATTCGGTTCTATAATATTAACCAAGTTAGACGGTACAAAAAAGGCAGGCGGGGCATTATCTTCTGTAGCTTCTACAAAATGTCCGATAGAATTTATAGGTAACGGAGAATCTATGACTGATTTAGAATCCTTTGACTCCACAAGATTTGTACAGAAAATGTTGGGCCTCGGGGATCTGAAATTATTGGCGGAGAAACTGAACACAATGGAAATAAATGAAAAAGAGATGTTAAAAAAGATCCAAGCAGGCAAATTCCTGTTAAAAGACTTTTATGAACAATTCCAACAAATCATGAAATTGGGTCCTCTAAGCAAATTAATGGAATTAATTCCTGGGATGTCAAATATGCCTTTGCCTTCAGAAAATGAATTCAAGAAATTGATTTTCATTTTTGATTCTCTGTCAGAAGTGGAATTAAACAGCGATGGCGGTTTATTTGAAAAGGAACCTAAAAGGATTGCAAGAATAGCGATCGGTTCCGGGAATACTCAACAATCGGTTGGTACTTTGTTGTTGCAGTTTAAGAAGATAAGTCAGATGATGAAGAAGTTCTCTAATGTTCCTGGGATGTCTAATCTTATGTCAGGGGAGAATGTTAGTATGACACAAAAGCAACAACTGAAGAAACAGGCAAAGAATTCTCTGCCCAAAGATGTTTTTGATCAATTTTCTACTTTTTTTAATTAAAAGTCTTAGGGGAGGTTTCGTAAATAAAAAGGATTTAATATCATATTTTTAAAGTGTCAGTCAGTCTTCGGGTGTCAATAACATAAAATTCTGTTGAATTACACAAAACACAACGATTTATTCTATAAATTTAATTGAAAATACTTTTTTGTTGTTTATACCTTTTAATTATCTGTGTATCCGGAATGTTGTTCAATAAAGTTTGATTCGTCTCACTCAACAAACTTAAATAATTTTGAATTTCTTTTAAAATGCCTTTTAAATATTGTATTTCTTTTAAAAGATAAATTTTATTGAACAGCATTCTTGTAAACAACAAGGAATTGTTAATGGAAAGAATATTTATTCTAATATTAAATTTCTGATGCAGGAGGTATTCCCTGTCTACTGCGATTCAAACAAAGGCAATCACCACAAACTCCACGAATAAAAGTCCAACACCAAACAACCAAATCAATTAAAAAATTAATAATAGCTGTAAGAATGGAAATGAGGTTCCCACAAAGAGCTAACAATAAATAAGGCAGTACCTTAAAAAACATCACAACAGATTCATAAATACAGAAAAAAGCCTTGAACAGAAAGTACCATGCCGACCAGATGGTTGCTAAAGCAACAAAAATGAAAAAAGCAATAGCCAAGACCGGTATAACCGTACAATTATTATTTATCATTTCTGTCAATGTTTGTATGAACGTAGTAAAACAACGATAGTCTACAACAGGAGAAACTGTGGAATTAGAGACAAGGTGAATATATAATAGTAAAGAGATGTACATGCCCTGAATTATTTAAAAGATTTTACAATGTTGTCAAGATAAAAAATTCTTTCAGAGTAAATTTTAAAAAAGATTTTTACGGACAAGTAATTCAAATAAATATTTTCTCATATGGAAGTGCTTTATCTTATAAGAGTATGTCGCATAAGGGAAGTAATTCTCATGTAAGAATCATTTTGTATTGAAATAATATGTCTTATATTAAAGAAATCTGAAAGACTTTTTAATATCTTGAGTGATTTTAATTCCTTTTAGTGTAAATCTTCTTATGATGCGACACACTTAAAGTGTTAAGTCTTTTTTCCACACAACCGCCTGGAAAATGGCTTTAATATTGGTACATTCCTTATAAAAGTGTCTGAAAATAGGGGGTTATCAAAACAAATATTTTACACTATGACGGCCAGGGATGTTAATGACAGTCAATTATGTTACACCATAGAAACAACCAAGCTTCATGACAACCACTTATGTAATTGATACGTTTTTTTAAATTTCTTTTATACATTTTTATGTAAACACTCCACTGATTGCATTCTAAATAGAAATTAAAAAACCTGGTGGTGCCATCTCTGATCTAAGCTTCATAAATAAATGTTGGTGAATTCATTTAACTATGAAATCAACGTCAATCAAAAGAAAAAAAATAATAATCAGATCTATAAATGAATTGATATAGAATTATTAAATTATTATTTCCTTCTTTAATAATTCATTTGATTTGAGTTTCTCTTACGATAAATAGTTGAGATGCTTTAACGAATAGGAATTAATTTTCGATCCTTCAAAAAATATGAATTATTTTTTTTATAGATTTGTAAACTTTAGAAAGCGACGTATTACACCACTTATTATATGATGAACAATCCTTCTGCTCATATTCTCAACTATCCTTTCTATATATAAATTAAAAACATGGATTTCCATGCTGATTTAACAACATTTATAACCTCTCAAAAGTTACTTAAAACCCCCATTAAATATATCTTGTAAACATCTTTTATATAAACAACTCTCTTAAATTGTACACAACCCTCTTAAATTATACACAACCCTTAAATTGTAAACATGCTAGCAATAAACTTCTTAAACGATATTCATGTTAATATCTCTTATGGGAATTTTACCACATTTACAGCATTTACCAAAACATTTAATACAAGGGCTAAAGGCCCCTTTTAGAATAGACAATAATGCTTTTCCCACACCCATAATAACAGACCTGATAACATTGAAGATTCCCATACAAAGTTGGAATATCCCAATAAAAAACCCTTTAAGTACTTTAAATAAACAGCCAAACAAACTTAATCCCAAACAACTCATACAGATGCTTAAAAGAAATAAAATACTTAGAAAAAAAGTGCCCATTATTATGGCAGGTATAAACCAACAACCATGGTTCCATAATGTCGTCATCTGTTCAACGAATTTTATCATACAATCCAAATTATTATAATTTTCCTCGTGTTCTTGTGAACTAATTGTAACACAAATAAGTGAAAAAAGGTACATGACACATTAAAAATTCTTTTTTTAATGATTGAAAAATGGCATATTGTCATCCGTTTTTAAGTGGTATTGAATGGATTAAAGATATGTTTTTAAAAAGTAACTGAAAGATTTTTAGTAGATAGATGGGGTTGTTAAACAGTGTTACTATAAATTCTCCTGTTCTTAAAAACTATAAAACATTTTTTGTAAACCAGCTGTATTTTTCTTCGATATTATTAAAGCGGAAAATATTTCTGTCATCGCTATTGTAAATTTGCACAAGAAGTAAGTATTATTTCAGAGAAGTAAAGCTCATCCTCTTTAAGAGGTTTATTATTGACATTTTTCCCAAAACATTTGTTAATCAAGGAGACATATAATATATAACTCTTAGATTACACAGCCGATATCATACAAAATCAATACATACACAATAATCAATTCATAATTAATAGTAAAGATATTCTAACCCTATAAAGGCTTAAAGTAGAGCTAATAAACAATCTGGCCTTATAACCAAAACATCTTTACTCATTAATAGTCAAAATCATTTAATATTAATCAGGACGTTCTAATTATAATGTTTTTTTAGCGTCAAAGAGTAGATTTTTATGTATTTAAAGCATTGTCACGATTACACACAATAATACGTTTGTAGTACGTTTAGTCAAGATCATAGTCTGCTTTAAAAAGTTTTTACAGAGAAAATATAAACCTTATTTTGGGAAAACATGATTTTTTGAAATATATTATCAATAACATATATTTATCTATTTATTTTTTATTTAGAAAAAATATTAAGTTTTGAATAGAGCCATATGAGGTTGTAATTTTTTAAACTACATCGTAAACAAGTAAGCGTGTTTTTAACGACCAACTTGCGAAAAAAAGCTAATGTTGTCAGCAGCAATTTTATAAACATATACAGGTATAATTCAATTGAAATAGCTTTAAAATATAATAGATTGACAAACCGAATTATTTGTAGCGGATGAGGGTTCGCTATACATATATCTTCTAATAATTTTAAGATTTTTTATTTTTGTTATTCTTTTATGTTGTGCTAAAAACCGCAGTTTTAGGTTACAAAAGCAAATGACTGATATTAAATATCCTTTTATAAAATCAAAATTCAAATATATCTCAACATGTTTTAAAAATCGAGCTCGCATGAGGTAGGTATCAAACACATAATAATAGTGTTGATCTGCTTTTAATGATGTTTCTTGACATAGTTTACATATAATAAACCACAAATCAGTTTTAACAGACAGGCCACCGGTGAAAACAATATTCATTAGAACCAAACCTCCTTCCTTTATAGAATTTTTAAAATTGTGGTCTGTCATTAAAACTATACAGATTTATTGCCCTTTTCCATTACTCGTTCCCAAACATTTTGTATCAATAAAACAAAACCTCATTATTCATGTTATTCGACAACCTTTTTGAAGACTTTTCGGAATTTTAACAATGTCTTTCTGAAGGCAAATACATATTTAATGGTTTAATAAATAAAATACAAGATTTCTTATAAATTAATATATCAATAATTGGCCCTTTTTAAAAAGTAAACAGAAAACCTATTTTCTAATTTTATTATAGCACTTCACAATTTTATAAAAACTAAAAAAGAGCCTTAAAGGTATTCTATATGCATATTGTACCCAATTTTAAAAACTTTTGAATTTCTTTAATACCATAAATTCATGAAGTTAAAAAAATATATCAAAATAAGCCCTGTTATAACTCTTAGAATTACTTGGTGAATATTTTCCTACGAAAAAAAAACACTAAAGACAACTTCGCGATATTTCAAGGACATTTTTAATAAATTAGCACAAATATTAAACAACAAAAACTGTATATTGACCGATTAGTTTACAGATTAAAACAAATGACAATTCATCTATCTATAAAGTATATTCCTAAAAATATTGTGTGAAACAATTTTGTGGTTGATTTAAATATATTTTAACTGTTAATTACTTAATCAGTTAAAGAGAAATTGTCAAAGACAAAAATGAAGAACGAATCCTTTTTTTATAAAAGAGGTTGAATTGAAACGAAAACCCACGTTGTTTCTATATAAAAAAATCGAGAACTTCCAGGATTTAAAAGGATTGTACAGATACTTTTAACAAACGTTCAGCCTTGTACTTGCTACGAGATTATAAAATTATATATTCGAAACAAGTACACTGATTTGTTCGTAAAGTGTTATAAACGCACAATATTTTACAAGAAAAAGAAGAACGCCCGTTTGTATCTGTCATGTGAAGCTACGACCACATTTATACCAAATAATGAGGAAAACGTATGCAAAATTCAATTTTATAGGTGTTACAACCAAACAATTAAACAAAATATATTATTGAGGAACCCATGATCTCTCCTTGTTTATATACAATTGATTAAATCATTACAACTTTGTTTTGTCAGGTATTTATCAAAGAAGGAAATACAATCTATAACGTACTTCTTGAAAACATTGCAAAAGATTATATTATATATGATTTTTGTTAGTAGATTTACGAATATTTATGATATATGCATTAAAATAGTTTATAAATATTATAGATCTACAATCTCTGTGTAATACAAATCTATTTGAGGGCTCCTAAATGTTTTAAGAAGAAGGTCAATAATCTAAAACGACGTTTTTATTAACAAAAAATATAAAAGTGTCGTACACGATAAGTTAAGGTAGAGTAAAAAAATTAGCTTTAGAGAATTATTTAATTTATTGTTTTTAATTTTAAATTTGATTTATTGAAGATAGTGTTTTGTAAAGATATCTTGTATTTCAATTAACCGATCCCAACTTTTAAATACCATCAAATAAAAAAGGCTAACGAATTAGAACCAAGAGGATATTTCAAATTTTAACAAAAATATCTCGAGTCGTTTATAGCTCGTTACGTTTAATAATTATTTAAAAAGCAAGAAAAAATCAAACCATTATACTTTAAATATGAATGAAGCTATGTTGAACTATATATTAGTCACAATATTGTGTCTCTGCGCCCATGCTTTTAAGCCATATGCGAGAAAGCAAAAATACCGACAATATTGCAAAATGTTGAGCACACATAATTGCTAATAAAACAAGGCAAGTTTATTCTATAATATTTCAAGATTTTAAACCATCAGGCATTTTCACTTTTTAATAATCTATTAATACTTAAAAATGTGCAATAAATCAGAAGGACAAAAAACTCAGTGCTTAATGATTTTGTAACCGAGTTCCCTTGCATTAAAATTTTAAACTGCAATGAATATTACTGTAAATTCTGTGTAAAGAATTATAAAGACAATTCCAACGAAGACAGAAGACAATTTAATAGGCATATGCAGTGAATATCGGTTAAGCGGGAATCGGTTAAGTGGGAAACATAGGTTAAACGGGGCTTAATTTGAAAAAATATTTTTTTATACAAATTATCAATATATAAAATCGTTTAAGCGGGATTTGGTTAAGCGGGACATATTTTTAAATTTTTTAACCATATGAAAAAAAAATTTCAAAAATGAAAAAACTAACACTGGACGAAAAAATCAAATAATACACGAGATATAAAAAACAACAAATCAAAGCAGTATTGTGAATAGAGGCATTGCATCCGGTTCAGCGGTCAGTCGCATATGGAAAAACAGAGAAAATATTCTCATAGCACATGCAAGAAGCAATAAAAATATCAAAAAAGTTAAGATATCAAAATATGACGAACTAGATAAGCTATTAATAACATAGTTCAAACAAACAATTAAAGATAAACTAACTGTTCCCACTTTTTTATTGCAGGAAAAAGCTTCTAGAATTGGACTGGGTTTGGGCATTGAAATTTTTACTTGTGGCGATGGCTGAATTCAAAGATTCAAAACGAGACATAATATCTTTTCTGGTACTAAATCAGGTGAAGCTGGTGATGTTTAATTAGAAGATGTTGATGATTGGCTTCAGAAAAAATGGCCGGAGCTGAGAAAATGATATGAAGATAAAGACATTTTTAATACTGATGAAACAGGCCTATTTTACAAGAGTATACCAGCATCAAACTTTATATATAAAGCTGTAAAATGCATTGTTGGGAAACTTTAAAGGAAAGGATAACAGTGTTACTACCAGTTAGTGCCTGTGGCGAGAAAAAAAGTGTTTGATAATCGGCAAGAGTTTAAATCCAAGATGTTTTAAAATCCAAATATAAAAATGTTTAATTATGAATCCAATAAAAAAGCATGGATGACAAGCTCAATTATTATTAAGTTTTTATTGGATTGGGACAGAGAACTAAGAAAAACTAATAGAAGGATAATTCTTTTACTTGACAATTGTGCATCCCATCCAAAAATTACAACACTGTCGAATATTAAAATTAGTATTCCGCCAGCAAACACTACAAATGTTCTTCAACCACTTGATCAGGGAATAATTAGAAAATTTTTAATATTTTTACAGGCGAATATTATTGACAAAGCTTCTTCAAGCATATGACAAACAACAACAATTTTCATTTACAATTCTTGAAGCACTTTATGCTATTACGAATGCTTGGAACTCGGTTTAAACATCCACTATAATTAATGTGTATCAACACTCTAAAATTCTTTCCGGAGATGATGCCAATGTTTTAATCCCGGAAAATAATATGTTAATTGATAAATTGCTACATGAAACGGCCAAGTTATTTGCAATAAATAAAGAATTGGAAAACTATATCGATGTTGATTTGAATTTAAGCATTGAAAATGAATTATTAGAAGATGAAGCGGAAATAAAAGTAGAACTAAATGGTGATGATGAAAACGAGGAATGCAGTGGGGATCTTGGAAAACATAAACCTTGGATGTAATTTATTCGTTAAAAATATTAAGACATTATTATGGCTTTAAAAACGATCTTAGGACCAAGTATTTAGAAGGAAGAAAAACCCAAAAAACGCTATTTGATTTTAATCTTTTAAAAAAGAATGCCTATTAACAAACTTATCTGGTAATTTTTTCCGCTAATTAAAATGTTATATATTAATCTATATTTAATTTAAATTTCTATTTAAGTTAAAATAAAATCGCTTAAGCAGGAAAATCGGATAAGAGGGACAAATTTTGACGGTCCTGTGAATTCCCGTTGACCCGATATTTACTGTATAAGGAAAAATATGCAAAATATTTTCTGTTTTAAAATTCCTGTCTTTGCTTAAAAATTTTTTTAGTATTGAAAAGTTCCTTTTAACGACGATTGTGGTAGGCATACACTTCAAATAAATAAATATCCATTTGGTGATATCAAAATGTTGGAAAGGTTCAAAAATTTGCTTATTTCTTTATCTTCCAATCTTTTTATCAAATATTTTTTGATGTTTACTGGATCAATACCAAAGTTAATATCATTCAATTCATTATAACCAGATTCAATTGTATATACATTTTCCTCAAATCCATCTAAAACATCAATAAGCTTTTCGTAATTCTGTTTTATTTCAATTAAATTTCGTATATAATCTGGATTATGTACCGCTTCCTTGTTCTTCTGAATTAAAATATCACCCACATCTATACCATCTACTATTACGGTTACTTTTGATAAATTAACACAGTAATATAACACAGCTTTTAACCAACTAGAACATCTTGTAACAATTACGGTAGGTGGAATACCTATTTCTAGAAATCTATTGGAATTGTTTCTGTTTTTAACTGTAATTGCTTTTACCGATGCAATATGTTTGTCGACATTTTCATAATGTAATCTGATATTCATGGCACAGTTATGAATTAAATGCGCTAAACATGTAACATGGAAACAGGACGGAAATATATATTTTAAATCATAAAATGCTTTTATCATATATCTTGCAGCATCTGTAAGAATTAGCGCAACTTGATGAAATTTTATATCATATTCGGACAAACAATCAGATATTATCGATATGATCAATCCAGAATTAACATTCTGTTTTATTTCAATCTCTTTACATGTATCAAATAGTTTTTGTTGGGATTTTGTATTTAACCTCCCAAAATATTACAATATTTTTCTGAAAATATTTCATTTTCATCCATAATAATAACAACTTTTTTATCCTTAAAATATTCCCGTAAAATAGTTTCATGACTTATTTTTAAATCACCAGCCACGTGATTTCTAGCTGTGGTTTCGGACGATAGTAGATGCTCCATATACTCAAACAGTCGTTTTAAGTCTATATTGTTCAATCGATACAACGAAGTGTTGGACGAAAGAAAAGCTTTACACAATAGGTCTAGAAATATATTATCGACGACTGTCATAAAACTTTGTCGAGAATGTTTTTTTTTTAAATGCAAAAACCCGAGTTTATTTTTATGCTTTTTTGTAACTCTATGTGCATCAACCCGCGATTTGCGCGATATGTCCACCACAGTCGAGCATATGTTGCAAAAAAGCTCACCATCCTTAGTTAGATTAAACTCTTCAGGGTATTTTGTTAAATAACATGCTAATTGTTGCTTTTTCAATTTTGACATTAATTTTTGGATAAAAAATGTCAATTTTTAAAAACGGAAAAGTATATAAACGTACAAAAAACATCACAAAAAATGCAAAAAGTGCAAAAACTTGCCCTAGTAATCATATACCTTTTCTTCATCAATTATTCATGTTACAAATTTAAAAATAGTTATGGGTTATTTAATTAATTATTTTTTTTACCCCCTCATTATTAGAATGCTACCAAAAAATGTTTTATTAATTCGTAAGCTAGTCTGTAATTTTATTACCGTGTTTATATTTTCTTCTCCATTTTTTGATCATTTCAATTTCTATTAGAAGCAGAGCTTTTAACTTAGAAGAGGAGGAGAGGGTAATGTGGCGCTATAAAAATTGTCAAAGTACGCTAAAGCTGATTTTATGCATCTATTTGTTCCTCTTTACTTCCTAAATAGTCATGTATTTCGTCTTATTTTCTATTAACTGCTTCATCATAAGCCGCATTAATCTTTTTTTCTAATAGAATTTCGCGATTGTCCATACATGTTTCTTCTGCAATATATGATATCTCCTCTTCTTAACCTTTTGTAAAACAATAAATTATGGATTCCTTCGTGACCATGCACACCGCTATTGAAATCAGAAGGATCGCGTCTTTGATGTTGATGGAATTAAAGATGTCGATCTTGTCTCCTACTTCTTAAAAATTACACGAATCGATCAGAGCATTAAAATAATGACTGTAAAAGCTTATATTATCCACATATCTAAAGGTTGCATAATAGAGGCAGTGTTTTTTGGCAGGAACATGAGTTTCACGTTACTAAGTGGAATAAGTAGATGGGTTAGGGTGTTGTCTAAAATTAAAAGTATATTTCTTCCCTCTTTTTCCATCATTCAATTCATTTGTATATTTTTTAGATATTTACGTTGTCATCCAAGCCTTTGATAAAAGTGTGTAGTCACCCCAACTTCGTTGAAATAAAAATTCGTTAATGGTCTCGGATTTTCCAATAACTAATATGTTTAGCTTTTCGCCTGTCATGCTGCATGTAAGCATAATCGTTATTCGCATTTTATTTGACTTTAATTCTTTTGCATTGTTCTATTGATGTAACAATACTTTTCTTTGGTGGGGTTTTGTAGTACAAAATAGTTTCGTCGCAATTATATACATTTCGTTTACAAAACATGTCTAGTTTTTTTTTTGAATGTCACTTGAAATCATTTGAGGGATCTAGTTTACTTTAATACCCCCAGATTCGAATCCTGATATTAACCTAACCTTAATTAGATAAAAATAATATTAATTAACCTAACCAGACTAACCAGGGTTAATATCAGGATTCGAACTCGAGAGTATTAAAGTAAACTTTAACCCATTTGAGTGTATCTTATCCGCAGATCGTAAATCAGACTAAAATATTTCCCTCAAACGGCACAGCATTAAAATATTCCCCCATAAAACAAATAAAATTTTAAAAATTTAAAAAAGAATGCAACGACTAAACAACAGCAGAGAAGCAAACTTATTATACGACAGTTTGATTAATGTGAGTCCATGTCAGATAATAAGCATTTTACAGATATGAGATTTTTAAAAGAGAAGTTATCTACGCAACTTGTATCACGTCATTAAGCATGATAAAATACAAGAAGAACATCGACCGATACGCTTGGAGAGGAAATAACCGGACTTGTAGCGAATTTAAAAAATATACCACTGTTCGTAAAGATAGCTTCTTCGAAGACTTCAACATTAGCCTTGTTTTAATAATGAAAGTATTAATAAAGTATGCTACTAGAACTCCTCGTTACACAATTATTGACGCATTAAATATCAGTGAAACTACAATTTTAAAAATAATTGATAAATTTGTCAAGGTAATTCCCACGCCTGATTTTGCCAAAAATAAACTTGGAGGCCCGGGAATCAACGTACAAAGAGATTAGACGATGCTCAACTATAAATGCAAATCGCATCGAGGACGTTCCCCGTAAAATTCGCACCGATTCGCTGGTTATAATTGAATTTGTGGCTAGTGTCCCGTTTACGGGGGTGGGATCGAAGCACATTTTATGTATTTTTTAATAAAAAAACGAAACTATTCATGAATCATAGAGAACTTGTATTATCCACGCAAAACTATAATTCGACAATTGATTGGCTTATGTCCAACAACTTTATTCCAAAACTGATGCTTTGCGAACTTTGTGAGAACAACAAAATGGTTCTTGAAAAAAATGGTAACCGAAAAAGATGGAGATGTGGAAGATGCAAAAAAAGCGTGTCCCCCTTAACACGCACCATACTCTACAATTCGAATCTTGAATTGTCTCATTTGATCGACTTGATATATTTTTGGTGCGTTAACGTTACCATGAATGTATCAATGTTCGAAATAAACACTTTATCTAGACAAACAGTTTCAAATTGGTACAAAACTTTAAGTCTCCAATCATTTTTTATTATGCGAACCATAGCACCGCGAAAAATTGGCGGCGTGGGAAGAATTATTGAAGTAGACGAAGCAAAGTTTTCCAAGCGAAAATTTAATGTTGGAAGAAATGTTCGTTCTCCCTGGGTGATTGGTGGCGTAGATATTTTAAACGATGATATCTTTTTCAGAGAAGTTTTTTTTAGAAATCGAGAAACCATATCTTCGGTTTTACTAGAATGTGTGGAAGTGGGTACAACGATAGTTACTGATTGCTGGAGAGGATATGTAGATTTAGGGGCCTTGGGTTATATCCACTTAACTGTCAATCATTCCCAAAATTTTGTAAATCCTGTTAATGGTGCCAACACTCAAGCTATTGAAAATAGGTGGAGCGTTTACAAGAGAAAATTTCGTTCAAGATTTATTACATCTAGAAGTGATTTAAGTTTGATGTTTGCCGAGTTTACGTTGAAGTTAAAATATAAAAATAGGACATTTTTAACTTTAATGCAGAATTTAATTAAATTTAATTGATTTATATAATATGAAAAATATATAACGCCCAAACTCGGATTCGATCCCACCCCCGTAAACGGGACAGTCACCGAATTTGTTAACAATATAACAAGAGGCTACGCTGTCGTAATACCAAACAAACAACAAAACACCATTGTTCCTATCATAATGCGACAAATATGCAGTGGAGGTATTATCCGTTCTGACGAACACGGTGCCTACTGTAATTTACGCTCTTTTGAATTTCAACATGGAACGGTTTGCCACAAATATGAATTTGTCAACAGCAAGATTGGAGTACCCACGCATGGGGCTTCTTTAATAAAATGCCTACTTGTAAGACCCCCCCTTGTAACTGGTATTTATATTTTTTGGTAAGTGTAAAGTTTTGGGGAATGATATCGACCACAATTTAATTTTTTTTAAAAACTAGTTAAATAAATTTCTCATGCCTTCATTTCTATCACATGTTCTATTCTTAATTTTTAACTTTAAATGGCATATGCTATAAAAAGACATGAATAAAAGAATTTTGATCGAAAAAACACGAACAGAAGAAGAAGTGTCCATATATGCTCGTTCATTCGGATTTCTATACGCAAATACAAAAATGCACTAGAGGTCATTGTTCCGGAACCATGGATATTAACACAACGCAATTTTTTATTTACATTTAGTAAACCAAGAGGGCTTTACTTTCCCTATAACGCCCCCGAGTTCTAACCCTGCACGGAACAAGTTTAAAATAAAATAAACCTAACCAAAAAAATAAAACAAACCAGTTTCGAGCAGGGTTAGAACTCGAGGGCGTAATAGGAGAAGTTAAACCGCCAAAAGAACTCGCATATATGATCGCTTCTTCTTCTGTTCTTGTTTTCTCAATCAAAAGTCTTTTATTCATGTCTTTTTTAGCATATGCCATTAAAGTTAAAAATTAAGAATAGAACATGTGTTAAAACTTTATTTTTAATTTTTAATTTTCCGAAAAATATTCGTGGTCGATCTCACCCCCTCAAAAACTTTACACTTACCTATTTTTTTTATTGTTTTTTAAAATTTTCGAATAAAATGACTTCAAAATATACAATTTTAATTAAAATTATTGATCATTGAGAAATATTGCTTAAGTATTTCAATATATATTTCATAGAATTGTTCTCTACTATATTGCATTCAATTATCTTTTCCTAAAGCTATAAAAAACCAACCAATTGTCGATATTTGACAGCATTACTCCATTTTCCTTTCTCATAGAACTCTTCAGGTGCGACCAAAACCCTTCTATATTATTAGTATGTGTCCCGTCTTGAGCAACAAATCCTCGGCTGTGATTTACCACATTATGATGCAGGTTGAGGCTTCGAGCTACTCCGAGATATGATGGATGACCATCTGTAAATAGATGGCTGCCTACATGGATCACCTCTTCGAATATACGACTGAGTGTACTCGCTTGTCTGTTTTCGACCCGCTGTATAAAAAATTTTTTTTCTTTTGTATGATCAATTAATCCAACAATCCAGACCGTATCTGGTTACCATCATCTGCCCTGGTAGTTTCCCTAATAACACCTCGCCTACTTAAAACCGTCTCATCAGCTTCCACTATTATATGAAAACCACCTATTAATATGGGTCTCCGGCGCATATAAATCCTACAACATTCCAAAATTTGCTTTTTTAACTTTACAATTGTAGCAGACATAACTCCATGAGATAAAATGAGCTGCTTATAACCGATGTCAATTAATATTAAATATATTAAATGCAAATGAACTTGTAGTGATAATTTGGATGAGGTTACTCCCTTCCGCGCCTGGCATCTCTTTTTCATGCATCTATATATTAATGTTTCTTCATTGTCGACATGCTTTATTTTCAAAGGCGATGCACTGCCACACTTTTCGCAAATGATCGATTCTTGTAAGATTTGATATTCACACAAAAAATCTTTAGTTGCTGCAATGTCATAAAATATTCTATCTAATATTCCTAAGATCGTGAGCTTTTTATTTTAGATATTTTAATATTATATTTTTATTATTTATTTTTTTTTGCTTATCTTTAATAAAATGCCTACATTTTTGTGGGCATTTTATTAAAGAAGACCCCACGCATGAAATAGAATCGTTTAATAGTGAGTTAAAATATGTAATAACGAAAAGAAAGGGAGTCGAAACAAAAAAATGCCGCAATTTTCAAGAGAATTTTGCTTTTATTTTAACCACTGAGAAGATTTTTTTCATTCCGTGTTTGAGTTGATTAAGGTTTAATTTAAAAAGTTTTTGCGTTTATAAATTTTATTATTTGACGCGGACATTGTAGTCAACTGTTTATAAAGAAATTGTCATTATATATAAATTTTTATTTTTTGTTAGTTTAAAATTATGTTAATTTTTTAGTTGGACTCAGCATTAAAATATCCCCCTGGGGGGGATATTTTAATGCTGATCCCAGATTGTTACTTACCAGAGATGTTTTTTGACAATAACCCATGTCGCTTCTTAAACCTGTTGATTCAACCATTTGATGCTTTAAATTTATAAGATTCATTTTTTTTGGGATTTTTAAAATTATAAATTTAATAGTAGTTCTATTTAAAGGCACATATGATTTCCTAAGACCCAAAACACTTCGAACATCTGACATCTAAATCTTGTTATCGAATATATCGTTCTCCTGTAAAGTTGAGTCGATGTTATTCATAAAAGGTTTGTAAAATCTTCCTTAAGCCTATAAACGCTTTCCTTCGAAATTTTATATTTCGTTGCTAATTTCCTTTCCGGCATCCAAATATCTCAATAATCTTTTTTAAACTCTTCTGTTTCTTTCTTTATAAACACTTTCGTTAAGGTATCCTTCAATAAAAAATGAAACTGCCATAAAAACGGGTTTAATTACGAATAGGTTAATTTTTTGGTGGAATTTAAAAGGTGAATATCGAAATTGTAAAAATATATACACCAAACTGGTGTTTTAAATTGTGCGGGGGGAAACTGTAATATCTTTAACATGCCTTTAATTTAGATGCTGTTTTTTATTCAATTAACCATTTTAATAAAATTAAGCAGTAGAATATTTATTCGGAAATGTTTTCCATTATATTTAATTGTTTTGCTTATCTAACATCATTAGTGTTAAATTAAAGCAAATAAACCTAGTTATGTTGCTAATACAGCTGAATTTGAAGGATAAGAGCTGTGAAAAAAAACAGAACATATCATAACATAACATAATATAACATAGTATAACAGAACATAACATAACGTTAACAAACTTTAATATACCTTATTAGTAAATGAAGATTTAAAAACAAACAAAAACCATTACCCATGTTGTTTTACTTTATAAAATTTCTTGCAGAACCGTTATTGTTTGAACTTACTATTGGGTTGGAAACGCCTAACTTGAAAAAAAGGCACGACACTTTATTTATATTTGATTTCGACGATACTTTGTTGTTGGATTATGAAAAAATAAGTAAAGAGCTGGCTGAAGCAAGAAAACAAACAAGAGAAGAAACAGAGGCCGATGAAAAGGCTGGTGTTAAACCAACCCCTATGGTTTATAACCCTGATTGGTCAAGGGCTGATAAAATAAATGTTGTTCACGATCAAAGCATCAAGAGATTTGATATGAGAATGCTAAAGAAAATTAACTTTCCTATGATAGAACGTTTAAAGGAAATGATAGATAAATTAGAAGGCGATAAATGGATCTTTAGCAATAATGTTGGTTGTTTCATGAAACAACTTTTGAAAGAAGGAGAAATATTAGATTGCTTCGATGCGATATTTTCTCGTTGTTTGGAAAACCCTGATTTAGTTCAAAATCCCGAAGAAGAAGCATTTCTAATAATTGATAAAATTTGCAAAAAAATGAATTATAATACAATTTATTTTTTTTATGATGATAGTAAAAATATTTTTAGTGGTAAAAAGGTTGAATGGAACTCAATACTAACCACCCAAAACACCATTGTAAGTGATATAAACACAATATTAATGGCAGAGCAAGCTTTACTAGAGGCAAATGTCTGAAAAGATTACTAGCATTATTGTTGAAAGAGTGAAATTAAAATAAGCCTTTTGACAATTTTTTTACTTGAATATATAATCTCATTTTGATAGCTATAATATGTAATTCTTGTTAATGTCTGTTTCTGCCCTTTCTATATCGCCAAGGGCAGTCTTTAAAAAAATAAAAAATAGTCGGTACCTATTCGGCTCTCCCCCCTTAAAGATAAATAAAAAATAAATAATAAAAAATATATATTTTAATAATATTTTAATTCTTAAAAAACACGATTTATAGAATACCGATCTTTAGATGACATGACAGTTCAAGATTTGTTTACGTATACCCATAAGGAGGAAACGATAACTCGTTGGGGCCAACATATTGGTTTGTTACGCACAAATTCAATATGTTTCTGTGTAAATGTTATGAATATCTTCAAGCGGCACGGAAGGAATAATAAAGATTTTAATTTTAGTTACAGTGTTAAAAACTGCAAAAATAGAGATAAGCTTGCGAAGCAGAATCTTTTTTGAAGATTTCCATTGGGAAATTCAACAAATTATGTGTCCTATTTATTTTTGGACACATGGAATAAATAAACAGAATGAATTAAGGTTGCGGATGGATATTCGATTTGAGGAAACGATTGTTACCTGGAAACACTATTTTCACAGAAATTTCGCAATAAGTTTTTTGAATACTCCAGTTTTGCTTGGGGGAGAGGGTGTTATCATCGAAATAGACGAGGGTTGAATTACACAATAGGGGCCCCAAGGTTCGAATCCTGATACTAATCTAGATTAATTAGGTTAGGTTATTAATAATATTTAAATCTAATTAAGGTTAGGGCTAGGTTAATAGCAGGATAAGAACCTGGGGGCCCCTATTGTGTACTAGATCCTAGACGAGTGTATGCTCGTGAGAAAAAATTTAATCGGAGTAGGTTGGTTTCAATCCAGTGAGTATTTGCAGCTTATGATGTTGGATATTCACCCTTTTACCCCCGGGGGTAAAAGGGTGATGACATTAATTAAAAATAAAATTAATTTTTGTAATAATTTATATTAAAAAATAAAAATCATTTTAAAATGTCTTTCAATTTTTATACACCACATATTTTGCCCATTTTAACTGGGAATGATAAATATGTGTTAGATTTTTATCTTTCACATGGCCTCACAAGTCAAACAACGAGATGTGTCGCTGTTTTAGTATTCTGAACCTTGTCCCTTATAAAAGAAACATCTACGAGTATGCTTGTAGACGTCTAAAGAAGCTGTTGATCCAGTTATTTTATTGCCAATCCTATAATGTTAAGTGGTTATTGTATAAGGTGTCAGATTGACGAAAGTGTATTTCGACATAAACCGTAAAATCACTGAGGTAGGACTACACAACACAAGCTTTGAGTTTTCGGTATAATTGATTGTAGTACAACCCAATAAAGGTTTTTATTAACTTTGTCCAAAGTCGTTCAGTTTCTGAGATTTTATAATTAATTTGGCTAAAGGACCCTAGACTAGCCGTAATCGAGTCCTGTATTTTTATTTTTTTTTCAAACCTTGAATTTAAATGAATATTAAAAACAAGAGAATTTTACCAGAAGATATTTACGATGAATTCGTGAATAATAAGGTTAATGGTATGGTCTGCAGATATTGTTTGGCC
>CAUVYK010000089.1:23560-51943 GCA_963556175.1 Tipula confusa | reverse complement strand
ATATGCTTTTCAATTCCTTATGATTATAGTTTGAGGGTTCCTAGCCTTGAGAAGATTCTATATACTTCAGATGAAACTACTGAAGAGGAATTTACATTTACTCAATATGCAAGAAAGGGGGTCATGAATTCTTACTCGTTCAAATAATTGGTGTTATATCTTATTTAACTTACGTAAAAGCAGGTTTGGAAAGTTATTTTTAATCTTTTAATAAGTTTTATGAGTTCTACGGTAGCTTTGATTTTCTTACAGTTTTGGAAAAAATTATTGAAGGCAATTTTATATTCATATTATGACTTTGCATAAAAAACGAAATGTAAACACGAGTACTCGTATCTGCTTTATATTAAAAGATTGGATTTGATAGTGTTATCTTTATTGGGTAGAAAGGTTAAGCGAGGAAGAAGTTTAATTCAATCAAGATAAATAATGCTTTTAAACGTGATTAAATTGGGTTCTTTGATTTTTATAAACTTCTTAAAATTCGTTTTATCATCTAAAGCCCTCATTAACAGTTTAATGTAGCAATCTTGGTCATTCTGTTATACTTTTATCAATAAATGATTTTGATTATATTTTGTTTTTAAGAAAATTAAAAAGTTAAATTTTGTTTGTTTGTTTTTTGTTTCTTTCATAGGGAATTTTGTTATTTGTTTATATTGTTTTTTTTTTCATTTTTGTTTACACAATAGGAAAGTTGTTTACAAATTAGTAATTTTGTTGAAAAAAGTAAAATTGTTATAATAAGTGTAAAAATGTTTAAATTAATTCATTCTACCATTTTTACGCTTATTTATACATTTTCACTCTTATTTAAACAATTTTACCCTTATTTACACAACTTTACTCTTATTTACACATTTTCACTATTAGTACAACAATTTAAAGGTATCACGTGTATTAAGGGGGAAATTAAAAAAAATTATTACACCGATGATTTTTATTGAACTAATAATAGCCACACGAGATCCCGAAACAACACTTAGTTTTTTATAACACAAGAGATTAATTCACACCCACAGAAACTGTCCAAACTGTACCAAGCGATGCGTCAAGAGAATGACCGAGAAAAGTAGACATAGAGAAAATATGGGATCAAGACCAAAAGTTTCCCCCCCAGGGGGAAACTTTTAATCTTGATATAAAAAAAAATTAAAAAAATTACAAAAAATTAAAAAAAATTAAAAAAAAATTTTAATTAAATTAAAAAAAATACTAATCAAATTTTATTAATTTTAATAATTCACAAAAAAGGTTTTTTCGATTATTAAATAAAAAACATACTTCATTTAAAAAAATTTGACGCTTATTAGTAAAAAACACCTTTTCTTGGGTTGGTTTTACGATTCGGCCCACATGGGCCGAATCGTAAAAAAAATTTTATTTAAATTAAAAAAATTAAAATAAATAATATTATTAAAAAAAGTTTCGATTCTTCATTATTTTTAATTTAACAATATTTAATATTATAAATAATTACATACTGCATATGATCTTAATCCCCCTCCCTATTAAGGGGATTAAGATCATATGCTTTTTAATCAAAACAATGAATAGAGGAACAAATTCACAAAATAGCTAATAATTGTGCTTATATGAATGATTAATTAAATTACACTATTTGTATAATGTTTATTAGATTTATAAATGTTTTGATAATCTTTTTTATTTAAACCAAATTTCTCTCATTCCCATTTCTTCATATCTTAATATTCATTTCCTGTTGACACAATATAACGGAAAATTCATATTAAATTAAGTAAAATCAATTTATCTACATTATTATAAAAATAAATTAGTCATTATCATCATTATCCATTTTCTCTTTTGTTTTTTTTTAAAACATATATTATTTTAACAAATGCATATTTTCTATCAAATACATCAAAAGAATATCTGAAACAGAATTCAGCTAAATACAATTCCAAATTATTTACTGGAGTAAATCCAGCATCATATTTTCTAATTAACTTTTAAGACATCCAAAAATACCCTCTATCCAATTGGTATTAATTCCATCAGGAGACACCAAATTCCTACTATGATTGACGGTGAAATGATTGAACCCTAGGGATTGTAATGTCATGTAAGATCGATGGGAATCGGTGTGAACACTACTACCCCTGCAATATCCAGTTGTTTAAGAAAAAAAACAAATCTGCCCTACTACGAGAAGGTAGGAATTTTAAGAAGCATTTTCTTGTATAAATATCTACTGCTCCTACCACCCAAACAGTATTAGACTTTTGATGTCTTCCCATATTTCCATGCCTATGTGATATTGGAGTTTCGTCAAAGTGAACTACGATACCATCACCACCCAAACATACTGATCTATCTTCGATAAAATCAAAAATAGCGCTTCTAAAAAACTTATAAAGATCTATAACCGTTTTTGTTGAGATATTTAAAGTTTCTGCAGAATCTCCAATCGATCTTCTGCATATATAGTTGTAAAGTATTTTTGGAATATTTATAAAACTTAATTTGGTATATTCAAATATTGAATTTTTAACGGCCGATATACGAATTCGACTACAATGTCTTTTCGAACAACGAAAAAATGGATGTCTATCTCGTTATTTATACAGTATAACTAAATCTTCTTGACAAGTTGGGCATTTCTTTACAGATGATATGAGCCCTATTGTCATTAAAAAATGTGATAAGATCTTCTTCGGACATTCCTTTAATTATATCCATGTCTGTTTCATAGAAAGTCTCTAAGCGTATCCAGCTCCATTTATCCTCCTCAAGTATTAATTCTAGGCTGGTAAATTTATTTGTATTATCCATGAGGGGGTGTCAATTTGGCTTTATATGAACTTTTTAAATTTAAGAAGTATTTATATTTATTATTTATTTATAATGTTATGATCAACAGCCTAATGGAATAACTTACATACTTATCCATTACGACCGCGGGTTCGAACACCAAAAAATAGATTTATTATCTAGGGGCGCACCAAATTTGCGCCCCGCTTTTATACGTGGGCCGAATCGTAAAATCCACCCCCTTTTCTTTTTTTAACATATGTTTTTATTACGTTATTAAAGGATTCAACACCTTGTGTGTTACATCGAGTCACAGGGTTGATAAAATTATATTTATGGCACTCTGTATCGTGCATATATCCTAAAGAACACAATTTTGAATAAGACTTGTGTTCATCTGTCCAAATTGTAGAATTTGCAGCAACCTGTGTGCAAATAAGAGGCAATAAAGTTATTTGTTTTTTATTTGGAATTACCTTCGCATAAACTCTGTTTATTTTGTTATTATCCATTTCAACAATACAAAGTACATCAGTTTTGTTGTCAGAAGATCTTCCTCGGGGCTCTTACATTTATAGTTTAGCATGGTTTCATCAATTTGAACTATTTTTGTACCACCGAGTTTATTTTTCGAAAAAACAGAATTTGGCATTTTCAATATTAATTAATGATAATTTTTAAAATTGTTGATTCTGAGTAGGAAAAATAATTTACAATTGAGCTTCTGGAATGTAATGTGTTGTACTTTATTAAAATTTTTAGAATTATTATTATTTCGAATTTAATATCAAAGAAAAAGATATTTTCTCTTATGCTAAAGTACTTTTTAAACTGATAACAATTTTTATGCATGCAACGCCAAGCATATTTATCATTATTACGTTTATAACAAGTTAAATTCATAAAATTATTACATTTTTCACATTTTAACGCCTTTTGAATTATTTGATTTTTCATGCACCATTCAATAATTTCTTTTTTTGACATTTTTGTTAGTTCTTCTTCAACTTCATGTAGAGATTTCATATTCTTTAAAATTTTTTATTATTTATGTTTTTTTTTGGGGGGGAACTTTTGGTCTTGATATAAATAATATTTAAAAAATATTTGCATTAATGTGTATTTAAAAAATATTAGTTGCATTTAAATGCATCGAGTCGCCTCATTAATAAAGTATTATGATGTTACAGAAATCCAAAGATTATTTCTATATTTATTTAGCCACAAAAAATTAAATCTGCAACATCATTGATAAATATTAGTTATAAAGCGATTGTTTATAAGTTACTCGAGTATTTCTCTTTTTTTAATTAAAGTAAACTATAATCTATAGCTTGACAGGGTAGGTAAAAGGAAGGCTAATACTTGAATAAAAAAGATCTACTATTATTAATATTGTAACAGATTTTTACTAAATTTTATGATAAAAAATAAAGGATTATTATATTTAAATTAAAGTACACTGTTTTGATTTAATATTTTAAATAAAGAGTTTTTATTTTATGTTCCATTCTATAAAAATTTATAAAATAAAAAAAAATATATTTATAGCTTTATTCGATTATAATAATATGTAATCTAAAAGGCATTTAGATTTTATAATAATATTTATAAAATAGTGATTTTCTAGAAAAAATAGATTTTATTGTTATTTATTATATCTATTTTTTTTATATTTCTATTATAATACAACATATCTATATATACCCTGACATGGTTGTAGAGTAGTGAGATCTACTCGAACAAATATGGACAATCAGACAAAGTCTAGATATGAGTCAAATTGGTAGAATATATAAGGTTCTAATTCTAATTTGTACTTAGGTGCAAATGAATGTAGCTTCTTTGAACAATCAATCTAAATATTAAATTATTTTAAATTAGCAACAGTTTGATTCTGGCTGATATATGCGTTATCTTCTAAGATTTAGCCATGCAAGGTTTCGAAGCTTTATGTGGAGGACCGGACAGCTCAGTAAAACAGTTATAAGTTTACTCTTGTGAGAGTCGGATAACCATGGTAAGCTATGGCTAAAACGACTAGTGATACTATTGAAGGAGATCGTAGTATTATGTATCAAGATTAAGTTTCTGGCCTATCAGCTATTTGAAAGTAAGGTAAGGGCTTACTTTGGCAATAACGGGTACGGGTTTTGAGAGAAAGATACCGGAGAGGAAGCCTGAGAAACAGCTTTCACGTCCAAGGGTGGCAGCAGGCACGAAAATTACCCAATCCTGTAGGGGAGGTAGTTAGGAGCTTGAAATTTTTTTTAGTTTCCCTACGATAAAAGTGTAGGGGGAAACTGGAGGGCAAGTCTGGTGCCAGCAGCCGCGGTAATTCCAGCTCCAGTAATGCATGTACCATGTTGCGGTTAAAAAGCTCGTAGTCTGCTTTTCACAGTTTCTGTGATTGAGTGGTGATTAAAACAGGGTTCTCAAAGCATTCTGATTTAGCACCACACTAGAAGAGATAGGAACAGAGGAAGGCAATAGTATTCAACAGTTAGAGGTGAAAATTGATGACCTGTTGAGGACTTTCAGAAGCGAAAGCGATTGCCTAGGATGAATCCGTTGATAAAGAGCTTAAGCTGGAGGATCGAAGATGATTAGAGACCGTTGTAGTTCCAGCAGTAAACTATGCCGACTAGACCTTGTATTAATTTGCAGGGTGTTAGAGAAATTAAGAGTCTTTAGGCTCCGGGGATAGTACGCCTGCAAAGGTGAAACTTAAAGAAATTGACGAAGGACACCACAAGGAGTGGAACGTGCGGCTTTATTTGATTTCAACCGGGTAAACTTACCAGGACCGAACGCATATAAGATTGTCTATTTGAGAAGATATACAAGATTATGCGGTAAGTGGTGCATGGCCGTTTTCAACACGTGGAGTGATCTGTCAGGTTAATTCCTTTAACGCGTGAGGTCATAATTACAATTCATTTTGTAAGACGGATGACGGCAAGTCATAGGAAGTGTGACTATAACAGGTCAGTGATGCCCTTAGATGTTCTGGCTGCACGCGCGTTACAATCTGTGATCTAAACTATTTGTTGAGAAACATATATTAAAATCACAGTTAGCAGGGATAAGGTTCTGTAAACAACCTTTGAACATGGAATTCCTAGTAATTGTAAGTCATTAAGTTACGATGAATGCGTCCCTGTTCTTTGTACACACCCCGCCCGTCGCTATCTAAGATGAAAATTTAGATGAAATTATTTTATTCAGAGTAATTGAGTCTGGATTTTTAAATAAGATATAAGTCGTAACAAGGTTTCTGTAGAAGAATCTGCAGAAGGATCATTAACATATTTTATTTTTTTGTAGTTTTTGTTCCGATTCGTTGGATCTAAAAACTATTTTTGTGTAATTAAAAATACTGATAAGGGATCTCTTGGGTTCTGTATCGATGAAGAATGCATAAGCTTGCATTAAGCAACATGACTTTAACAAGTGATTGTTGATTTTCGAATTTAAGAATATTTCTTAGGTTACTCCGCGAACTTAAGCATATCATTAACGGAAGGAAAAGAAACTAACAAGGATTTCCTTAGTAGCGGCGAGTGAACAGGAAAGAGCTCTAATGGTAAACTGATTCAGTTCAGTGTTGTAATGTAATATTGTCGAATTAGTTGGAAAACTAATACCAGAGAGGGTGATAGTCCCATTTGTAATATAATATTAATGAGTACCTTTGCTTGTAATGCAAGGGGATGGTGGTAGAGATCATCAAAGGCTAAATACAACAGAACACCGATAGTAAATAAGTACCGCGAGGGAAAGATAAATAGTATCCCGAAAGGGAAGCGAAAGAAGTGAAATTATCAGTACGGAAGCCAATTTATTGGACCCGTCTTGAAACACGGACCAAGGAGTGCATGTATATATTGAATTGAATGGTGGTATACATGAGATGTAAAGAAATTTAAGTAAATATATGCATGCGACCCGAAAGATAGTGAACTATACCTGGACTAGATGAAGTCAGAAGAAATTCTGATGGAGGTCTTAAGCCGTTCTGACGTTCAATTCGATGGCGTGATCTGGGTATAGGGGCGAAAGACCAATCGAACTATCTAGTAGCTGGTTCCCTTCGAAATGTCTCTCAGGACAGCAGATTCTTTTTAGATTTACCCTGTAAAGAAATGTTTAGGTGATCTGTGGATTCGTTCCGTCAACACATTCACAAACTCTGAAAGGGTATTAGTTCTAGCTTTGTTGTAGAACTTGTAATTATAAGGATCTAGTGGGCTGATTCTAGTAAGTAGGATTGGCGAAGAGGGATGAACCTTTTGTTAAGTTAAAGAGCCTAAACTAGGCGCAAGGAAACCATTAAAGAGGTAGTTGAATATAGACAGTAGGACAGTGGCCATAGAAGTCGGCATCTGCTAAGAAGTGTGTTACAACTTACCTACCGAATTCAGCTGTTCTGAAAATGGATGGTGCTAGAGCCTAGTTCTGATACTTAACTGTCTAACAAGACAAGTAGAAGGGCGTGTTGAAATTGTAGAAGTAACAAATTGATTTGTTATGGAGATATCAACAGTGCAGATCTTGGTGGTAGTAGCAATAATTCAGATTTATCTGAAGACTAAGGAGAAGGGTTCTTCTAAACAGAAGGTTAAGCGAGACCTAAGAGAGCTGTGAAATGCAATCGAAAGGAATTCAGATTAATATTTCTGGGCTATTCATAGTGGCAACACTCTAATATTGTTTCGGATGCAAAAATGTTTCTAGTAGGCTTCTTTTACTATGATTAGGATACAATGTTTGGATTGTTGTGATGAGAAGATCATTGTTCTAAATCAATTTATATTTTATAAATGAAATTCAATTGTCATTCCCTTGAAATCAGCAATGTTTATTACACTCGTACCATAAACCGCAGCAGGTCTCCAGGGTTAAAAGCCTATAGTCTAATGATATAACGTAGGTAAGGGAATTCGGCAAAATAGATCTGTAACTTCGGGAAAAAGATTGGCTCTCTGCATAGAGAACTGTTTTACAAGGGGAATCTGACTGTTTAGTAAAAACATAGCTTATGCAATTACATAAAGTGAATTCTGCCCAGTGCTTGTAATGTTAATGTAGCGAGAGCTGCTTACGCACGGGTAAACGGCGGGAGTAACTATGACTCTCTTAAGGTAGCCAAATGCCTCGTCATCTAATTAGTGACGCGCATGAATGGATCAACGAGATTCCCACTGTCCTACCTATCATCTAGTGAACCCACAGCCAAGGGAACGGGCTTGGAATATATGGCGGGGAAAGAAGACCCTGTTGAGCTTGACTCTAGTCTGAGATTGGTAAACATTCCTGTGGTGTAGTTAGGTGGGTAAAGTGAAAGACCACTGCATAGAGAATGATCTGCCTAGTTACTTCAGATGGGGAGTTTGGCTGGGCGGCACATCTACTAGAATACAACGTAGATGTCCTAAGGTAGACTCCGTGAGAACAGAAATCTCACATAGAGCATAAGGACAAAAGTCTGCCTGATGTAATAATCTGCGTTATACAATGAGAAATCAGGGCCTAAAGATCCCAATATTATTAACTTTCAATGTATTGGGTGACAGAAAAGTTACCACAGGATAACTGGATTGTGGCGGCCAAGCGTTCATAGCGACGTCGCTTCTTGTTTCTTCGATGTCGGCTTTTCCTATCAATTTGAAGCAGGATTCAAAAATTGTTGGATTGTTCACACCACTAACAGGGAACGTGAGCTGGGTTTAGACCGTCGCGAGACAGGTTAGTTTTATCCTACCATAGCTTCTTAATAGAGTAGGGAAGACAAGTACGAGAGGAACGTCTTACCGGGTCCTCTGGTCAAGCTTCTGTTTGATAAAGCATGTTGCTCAGCTACGTCCCATTTAATAAAGGCTGAAAGCCTCTAAGCCTGAATTAAAACTCTATTATCTGCCCTCCGAGAAAACGACTCGCATAAGAATAGGAACTGTAATCAATCGAGCTTCGGCGAGTTGTTGAGGTTTCTGATATCTTTTTGGCAAGCCACTATAACAAACCTCTACGCGGTTTGGCTATAACTAATTGTTAAATAAATTGTATATATTAAAACTTACATTCTTAATAAATTTAATTATAATTACTACTAGGCTTTAAACTAATGCTATGTAATGAGGATTCATTCATTGTTCTTTACTATCCTTAATATAAATTTATTATTTTAAGAAACACTCCTTATTAAATTATTTACTCTATAACGATAACTAAAGCCACAATCCATTCCTTCGATATAAGAATAGTTTTCATAAACACATTAGAAAGATTTACTTTAATATGTTTACATTCCAACTTATTTATGACCCCGTCAAGTCCTTTTAATTATTTGGTTCCCAGGAAAAATGCGTTATAGTCAATACCATCCTATGTAAAGTACATAACTGTTTATTTAAACTATAATTTTATAAATATTGTCCATATGACAAAGATATATAATCTCTAAATATTTAATTATTAAGAGTCTTTCATTTTTAAATTTATATTGTATACTTTCTTTTTTTAAAAACAACGTCTTTCTTCTGTGTTTTAATATTCGGCCTTTATAAAACTTTATCAAAGCATTTGTAAAAACTAGATTTTACCCCGGAATGAAATAGTATAATCACAACGAAAATCGATCAATCTTTTACTAAAAGGAGAGTTTCATTTTTATCTATTTTTTACAATATATGGATTTATAATAAATAGATTAAAATTGTTTAGTTATAGTTACGGTCATATCTGTAGAAAAGCACCAGAACTCGTTAGATCTCTGAAGTTAAGCCTACATGAGCGAAGGACTACTACGATGGGCGACCACGTGGAAAGACTTCGTAGTGTAATTTTTTGTTTTTAACTTAAAGTTTGATAAGATCTTTTTTTTTCATAACGTATTTGTTTCTTCATACTACTTTAGAATACAGTCTATGTTGTCTAATGTGAACAGTACGGCGCCACATTTTTATAATAATTCACATATGTTATATTTTTAAGATAAAAACTACAAATTTTTTACCCCTTTATTTTTCTTTCCTACGAAACAAAAAATCCGTAATTTTCGAAGACCTGGTTTTTTTTTCAACCTTTAACACATCTTTTATACACCAAATCAGCTTAGATTTTATGGATTGTTATTAATAAAGTATTTTTCAAGTTAATTTAACATTTAAAAACTTCGTCATCTGCATCCTGGGAATCTAATGTAAAAACTTCTTCATCTATAACTAACATTTGTTTTGATTTCTCATAATCTTCTATGATAAAATCAATTAATTTGGAAGTATCTGGTGTTAAATTATCGTATGTTATGATCTCTAAATCTAATTCCGGCTGATTATAATCATGTAGTAAATTTAAGCATATGTTCTCTATGGAGTGGTAGCGGTTAGTTCCCCCCTTTATAACTCCCGAGTTCGAATCTCAATTAAACCTTTTTTTTAAAAAAATTTTAATTAATAACCACATCATAATAAAATTTAACATTTTCCATAATTTTTTCAAACAACAAGTCTTTATATTTCCTTCTTAAACAAAATAATAAAATATTATACATCTATTAATTATTCCTCTCCTCCTTATCCATCTTTTAGTAACTGACCAATTAGCTTCAATATTTTGTGTATGTACGCCGGTTTCCGGATCTACAAAATTGAAACTATGATTAACACATAAATGAGTATAACCTAAATTAGAAAGATTATTATATCCTGTCCATTTGTCTGTGCAAATTATGCTTCCTTGTTCAACGTTCGACAATATAATTTCATCTAGAGCAGTAGAAGAGCGAAATAAAGTTTCCACATAAAAAACTTGATTTGTATTTAGACAAATCCCACCAACAATCCATATTTTCCTTGCAATTCTACCCACATTGTATTTTCTTTTTGAAAATAAACATTCGTCGATTTGAACGATCAACCCTGGTCCTCCTATTTTCCTGTTTATTTCATTTCTCATAATTGAAAAACATAAAAGTTGAATTTTCTTATACCATGAACAAACTGTTTTATTGCTTTTTGTTTTTA
This sequence comes from Tipula confusa, assembly GCA_963556175.1. NCBI lineage: Eukaryota > Metazoa > Arthropoda > Insecta > Diptera > Tipulidae > Tipula > Tipula confusa. The sequence goes on along the minus strand of CAUVYK010000089.1, from coordinate 41,144 downwards.
TCTGTTTTTTTACTGCTACTTGCATTAAAACAAGAAACAACAATACAAAACATCAAGAGAATGAACTATATTTAAATTACTTTTATAAATAATTGTTCCACTAAATATGGACTTATCACCACGACATTTCGAGCAGTGAAATATATGTTTGTTATTTTTTAATTTTATTTTCATTAAAACTTTGCATTTTTCACATATGATTTCATTTTTTATGTATTTTTTTTCTATCAACCATTCTGTTGCTTTTTTCTCATCTAATGTTCTTTCTACAAGCTCTCGATGTGTAATCATAGTTTGTTGAATTTTTTTAAAAAAAAGGTTTAATTGAGATTCGAACTCGGGAGTTATAAAGGGGGAACTAACCGTGGTAGCAATTGTTTATTCCTTTATTGAAGCAATTTATTATGGTTTCCGAAGAAATTTCATTCCATGCCCGCCCGTCCACAATATTGCATCAAGCATCGTAATTTGTTGTAGATATTTATTGATCATTATATCCGATAAAAGTATTTGATGATATCTATCTTTAAATGCCTTGATCAAATGGCTGAATTATTGAGGTGGTATTAGGCCGAAAATAGAATAATTCAACGCTATCTAGTCCTAAATTTTTTGGATGAACCGGTGCGTTATCTAATAGCATCAAAATCTTTCTATTCTATTTTGTAATTTTCCGAATCAAGTTCTTTTATCCATTCCTTAAAAATCAAAAAATTCATCCAATTTTTAGCATTGTATTTATATACAGCAGGGAGATTCGCAACATTGATTCCTTTGAAAAATCCAGGTCGTTTTGATTTTCCGATTACTAATGGGCTGAGTTTTCCTCAGGCTTTATTTATTGCAAATAGAATAGTTAGCCTTTCTTTTGAAAATTTTTTATTAACCTTATCTGTTTCGGTAAAGAAATATGTTCTTTTAGATGACTGCTTATACATCAATCCCATTTCGTCACAATTGAAAATGTCTTTGTCCCTGTCCCTATATTACGAAAGTTTTTGTTTTAGAACGTTTCTAAAACTTTCTAAAGTTCCGATCTCCACCAAACTTGCTTCACCCATCATTATTTTTGATTATATTGCATTTCTTTTGAAAAAAGATGCTAACCAGCCTCTAGACGCTTTAAAATTTTCAATGCAGACATTTTTTTGCAATTTCGAGTGCCTTTTCAATTAATATCTCAGAGTTAAAAGTAACGTTTCGAAAACGAATTTCTTGGAACCATCGTAATAAAATTAATTCTAATTATAGCATCGTATTAAGTTTAGAATCCTTATTTTATTGTTTTCTTAGGGTTTAGAGTGTTAATGTCCGATATCGAGAGCTTTTTTTTAATTGCCAACTTTCTTTGATTCTTATCAGATTCATTTTTTAAAGCAGCAGATAGTTCTTTTTTTGGATCAAGTATTTTTTTTGCCCACAAAAATTTAATATTACAATTTAATAATAATTTTTAATTAAATCAACCAAATCTTGCCAATTCCTAAAATTGTTATTTTTCCACATAAACTCATTTAAAAAAGCCTCAAAGTTATCGCCAATGATTCCTTTTTGTTTTTTATAGTATATTTAATATTCGCCCACATCGATTCGACAGTCTGGGTATTTGCATTAGTTATCGGTTCAACAAAAACTTGACTGTGATTAACGGTATTATGTAAAAATCCTAATTCACTAATTCTAATGTATGACTTCCATTGGTCACTTACAATTTCAGTTCCTGGCAAACACACATCGGACACTATGGGTAATAGTGTTGCGGCACTTCGATTTTTCACCAGCTTCAAATATACCTTCGCAGGTGAAAAAGAACAATCAGCTATTCCAAATACCCATAACTCAAATTCCGTAGGCCGTCCTCGATGATACTTGGGTTTATGTCTAAATAGACTCTCGTCTATTTGACATGTAATGTTTTTACCCCCCCAATTTAATCGAATTTTCTTGCAAAAATCGGCCACAACATTCCCGCAGAACCTTAAAAAATTTGATTAAAACGATTCAATCAACATTCACTCCCTGGAGTATTTCTTTCTGAGTGTTTTTACCCAACCATTTCCACATAATTTTTAATCCTGTTGATAACGGAAATTTAAATGATTCAAAAACTGACCCTTTTCTGATTGAAAAATATCTGGTATAAGATGAACAGTTTGAAGTGTTGCATCTAGACGCAAATTCGTATTTGTTTCCTGTATTTTTTTTTAAAAACATAACATTGTTGCAGTCGACACACATAATGGTTCGTTTAAGGATACCAATTCGTTGTAAATATCTAATAATTACGTCATTTCCTGACATAATTATTTGCTCCATTACGTCTGTGTAAAAATTGTTTCTCATAAATTATTATATTATTTTTTAAAAATCAGGTATTTTTTTAATAAAGAAATTTCGGTTAAGTTTATTTTTCCCCCCACCCTTAAAATCAAAAATTAATAATAAAAAAGGTAATAAATTAATAATAAAAAATAAAAAAGATATAAATAAAAAATTAATAAAAAAAACTAATAAATGAAACTTAAAACGGTTATTAATAAAATCCAAATTTATTGTATTTCTAATAAAGATAACATTTTTTCAAGTATATCATCTCTAAAAATCAACTTGAATCTCGAAACATAAACCTTTACAATAAGATTATAAAGAGTTCCATGATTAGAACCACTCTTTCTTAATTCTCTTTTTAATACCTACTCAAGGAAGGAAACCGGTTTTTGATGGTTTTAACCAAACCGGAACCAAACCACACCATTTCAATAAAACTTAAACAATCCGGTTTTTAAAATATTTATATTTTATTGATTTTGGAAATAATTTTTATAATATTATGTTTTTCTAGAAATTTTTAAATATAAAAAGAAAAATTCTGACAACTCAATGACAAAAAATACAAAGCAGCGACATTTTGTACACGAAGAATTTATTTTTAATAACACGGGAAAAACAAATAACTGCAAACATTGCAGCGATATTTTAACAACTAACCATTCTGAGAATATCATGCGTCATTTAAAAGCATATCATTCGGAAAATATAATAAAATAAAGGAAAAAAGAATTGATAAAACAAAAAAGCAATTCATTCAACTTTAAACACATTTATTAATTTTAAAAAAACAAAAATTACAATCGTTATGTCTCCAAAAATACTACATGATGCATGCGTTGAAATGATTGCACATAATGGCAGGCTTATAAGTATTGTTGATGACAGCGGATTTCGAAAAATAATTGATCCGATTATTTCCGCTCTTAAGGATAAAGAAAATTTCATAATAAATCGACACAATATAAAGCAAAATCTAAAAACCGAAGCCCGGCTTGCAAGAATGGAATTAATAGAAAAAATCAAGGGAAAGATGATTTCTTTAAAAGTATTGTCGGTTAGCGAGTTTAAGTTTATTGATTCTTGCATGGGCTTCCAGTACTTGAAGCTTTTATATTATAAATGGTCTAGAATTGTTCTAGCTGGTTTTAGAAATTAAGTATAGGCGCTTCTAGACGTCTTGTTATACTTGTCTAAGAACGTAATTTGTTTTGATTACGACACCTCTTTCTTTCATTGATGAGTGGTCCTTCTTAATATGTACTTTGTTAACTCTTAGTTTTTTTTGATCTTTACATACGATATACAGTATGTTCAAAAAAAAACGCATAAAGACAAAAGTTCTTATTAAAGTTGTTTTGGTGTCTAAAATAATATATTGATAATTTGAGTATGTTTAAATCAAATATTTATTACATTTCAAATATAAAAATAGGTGCTATGAGGTTTTTGGTTACCTTTTTTTCAACAATAAAAAAAAACCTGTCCAATAAAAAACGCATAAATAGAAAATAAGAAATGTATAATGCTTAACATGCCACCCATTTACATTATAAATCGCCAATGCTCTTTTTTAAAACTCAATGAATATTTTCGACACGTATCAGGGGTTATCGCATACCATTCCTGAATTATAAATTGCTTTAATTCCGCTTTATTTTTAGGTATCCTTTCGCTAACTTTAACCTTAATATAACCCCAAAGATGCTCAATGGGATTTAAATCAGGCGATTGTGATGGCCAATCCAATAAATTGATCCAATTTTCATCGAAATATTTCTTTGCTAGCTTACATTTATGCTTTGGATCATTATCTTGTTGAAAAATGTATGTATCAAGACCTATTTCTGTTGCTGAAGCACTTAAATTACAGGATAATATGTCAATATACATCGCGCCATTCATATTTTCTTCAAAAACTTCTATTTTTCTAACTCCATTATAGCTAAAACATGCCCAAACATTAATACCACCACCATTAAATTTTACCGTGATTTCCACATACCCTTTTTCATATCCCTGATCCGATTTTCGCCACACTGAAACCTTTCCATCGGAATATCTAAGATTAAATTTTGATTCATCTGAAAATATAATAGTTTTAATCTGTTCTTCTGACATTTTAATCAGGTTTCTTGATATTTCCATTCTTTTTTCTGCATGAACCTTACTAAGAAGCGGTTTCTTAATAGGAGAGTAGGCGAAAATACACAAAGAATTAAGAAAATTTCGTATAGTATTGATACTAATTGTTGTATTTGTTTTTGATAGTATCAATGCGCCTATTCTTCTAAGCGAAGTTTTAGGGTTTTCTTTATTTATCTTTAAAATAATATTTTTTTCAACTTTACCTAAAACTTTAGGCCTTCCATTACCACATTTGTGTTCTATCCTGCCAGTTTCCTTATATTTCTGGATAAATCTAGTGATGGTAGATTGATTTACTCCGATTAATTGTGCAATTTCAATCTGGGTTAATTTTTGGGTTAAAATATACAATATTACCCCCCGAGTTCTAATCCCGGAAAATGTAGTTATTAATTTTTTATATAAAAAGGAAAACACCGCATGATTCCAACGCTGAAAAACTTAAAAATTTATTCGAAACTTAAGAAATGGCAATCGACTATGCATATGCACAAAATCTTTGAAATTAATTACTTCATGTCCGGAGGATGGCTATTCGCTGAAGTCCATTAAAAGAGTGCGATTTAAATGCAGGAAAAAAAATCATCGGAAAATATATTCAAGTTTGAACAATTCTGTGTTTAAAAACGTGAAAATATGTTTTGTTGATTTTTTTATGTTGTGTTATTTTTTTATTACCGAAGTATCAATTAAATCGATTTTGATTATGACTGGACATTCTCCCAACACGGTCAATCGTATTGTAAAGCTATTGCGCTATTATATTGCTTTGAATGTAAAAGAACAAAAAATTTAAATCGGAGGTCCAGGGATAGTTGTTCAGCTTGACGAGTCGAAGTTTGGAAAGCGAAAATATCACCGAGGGCATCATGTCGAAGGTGTATGGGTGTTTTCTGGTGTTGAATTGTCCGAGGAGAGAAAATTATTTGCGATTGTTGTAGAAAGACGTGATGCAGAAACTTTAAATAGTATTATTTTGGAATATCTTCTTCCAGGATCCATTGTAATCACTGATGGTTGGAAAGGATATTCTACTTTCAAAAAGAACTGTGATTTTGAGCATCATTGGGTAAATCATTCAATTACCTTCAGAAGTGAGACTGGTTGGCATACAAACCATATTGAAGGAACTTGGAATGGTATGAAAATCAAAATCCCCCCAAGCAAGAGTAAAAAGAAAAATACAAAAAAGATTGTTGGAGTTTATTTGGAGAAGACGAAATAGTGATAATTTATGGGAGGCTTTGATGCATGCTTTAAGGTTTAGTTAAATTATATTACTTTCCTTTTTTATATAAAAAATTAATAACTACATTTTCCGGGATTAGAACTCGGGGGTAATATTGTATATTTGATCCAATTTTTGTTATTGGCAAAAAATTATTTTATACTTTTGCTCTGTTGTAAGTTGCATCTTGTATTGATTTTGGCGGGAGATATCTTAAAAAAATAACATTATGCGTTTTTTGTTGAACAACTCCACTTTAAAAAGTCAAGAAATACAAAATTATGTCAACCAGAACCATAACAATTTTATTATCGGCCAATTTGGTCATTTAATTTAAATTTTAAATCTTAAATATACGCGTTAGGCACTATTTCCGAATTGAAAACTACAATTTATCTATTATGCGTTTTTTTTTGAACATACTGTATGCGTCAGGTGGCACTTTCTCGATTATTTTGTTACCACCCGCCCATTTAGGGTTTAGTTTGGGCCCGTTGGTTGTTTTAAATATCATCACCCTATCGTTTATGTTTAGATCGTGTTTGACGTTCCGTCTTCCTTTAGCGATTGTTTTCTCGTATTTTCCTCTTATTACCTTCCTTTTTTTGTTCATTCTGTTAAGTCTGCGTGTATTTTTTTGATGTTGTGGTCGGTATCTGATTTTAGGATAGGTTGGTGACTGAAGGTCAATATAAAGGGTGACGTCCCTGTGCTTCTACTCGGGGAGATGTTTATTGCGAAAGTTGCCTTTCCTACGTATCTTTCCCATGGGTGTTCTCCGAATTTTTTGAGCTTTCTTAGCTTATCCCATAGTGTTTTATTTGTTCTTTCGATGCAGCCAACTGTTTTGTGGTGTCTTGGTGAACAATATACTCAGTTGATTTTGTTTTGTTTTGCCAGCTCTTTTATGTTTTTATTTTTAAATTTGCAACCGTTGTCTGAAGGTATGCGCTTGGGGGCTCCGTGCTTATTACTTATGAGTTCTTTTACACAGGCTAGGACGTTGTTTGTGTTTTTGTTCTTTATAACTCTTGTTTCGACCCATTTCGTAAAATGGTTCACCGCCGTGAATATATAGCGGTCTTTGGAGTCGCTTCCTCGTATCCTGCCGATTAGATCCACTTCCCATAAGTCATCTTCGCTTTGGGATTCGATGATTCTGTTCTTGGTGTTTATAAGTTCCGGGCCTGCTAAGGCACATATTTTGCATTTTTGTACGAAACGCTCCAGGTCTTTGTTCATTTTTGGCCATTTATATTTATCTTTTAAAATGAATTTCATCGAATTTGCTGTTCCGTGGCCTGATGTATGGTGGTACTCCTCTATTATCTTAGTCGTTTCTAGTGTGGTCAAAGATGTTTTTATTTCGTTCACCAAGGCTGTCTTGTTTTCGGATCTGCTTAACCCGTCTGCAGCGTTTTCCTCCCCTGATATGTATTCGACTTGAAATTCATACTCTTGGAGTTTTAGTCCCCATCTAAAGAGCCTTGCTGTAATATCTTTTGCTTCTTTTATATATGATATTGCTTTGTGATCGGTCCTTAGCGTGAATTTACGTCCGATTAGGTATCTTCTGAAGTTTTACATGGATTTTACTACTGCCAATAGTTCTTTGTCCGTGACTAAATAACTCTTTTGTGCTTTATCTAGTGTTTTACCAAAAGCATATATCATTCTCTCGGTTCAATTTTCGTCTCTTTGACTTAGAATCACACCTATTGCGAGTTCTGATGCGTCTGTTGTGAGAATGAAGGTCTCATCAAAATTTGGTTGCGCTCTCTTTGTTTCACTGCAGAGGGTCTTCTTACATTGACTGAAGGCTTGGGTTTGTTGTTGCTTCCATTGAATTGTTTTGATACTACTTTTTGACTCCCCCTTTAACATTTCGTTTAGAGGGTGTGTGAGTTCTGCCGAGTTGGGGATGGATCCTCGACAATAGTTTAGAAAGCCTAGGAATGAGCGGAGGTTTCTTATATTTGTTGGTTTTGGGAAATTATTGAGGGCTTCTATTTTCTTTACGTCCGGTTTTACGGTGCCTTTAGATACTATGTTACCTAAGATTTCAATTTCAGTTTGAAAGAACTTGCATCATGTTTTGTTCAGTGCTTACTCTGCTTGTAATAGTTTGTTGAAGACGATCCTCAGATGGTCCTCTTGTTCTTCTACTGATTTTGAATAGATTATTATGTCGTCTAGATATGGTATCACGAAGTCCCACGCTATTTCTTTAAATATGTTGTCCATGCACCTTTGGAATGTTGCCGGTGCATTGCATAGGCCAAATGGCATCGTTGTGTATTCGTAGAATCCACTTTTCCAGCGGAAGGCCGTTTTTTCCCTGTCTTCTTTAGCGATATTAATTTGGTAATATTCGCTTAAGGCATCGAACGTGGAAAAGACTGTCGCCTTTGCGAGTTTATCTAGTATCTCGTCCATTCTTGGTATGGGATATTTGTCTTTCGTTGTGATGTCATTTAACTTTTTGTAATCGATACAAAGTCCTAATTCTGCGTTTTTCTTGTGCACGGGGACGATTCTTGACGCTCATGGGCTGTTTGAGTGGATTATTATTCCGTTTTTGAAATTTTTTTGTATTTCCATTTCAATTTCCTTTTCGACAGCTTGTGGTATTTGAAAATTTCGTTGTACCATTGGTTGTTCGTTAGTGGTGATGATACGATGTTCCGCTCCTTTACAAATTGTAAATGCGTCTATTTCTGTTTTGAATAGTTGCTCGAACTCTTCTTGTATCTTTTATTTCTCACGCTTCTTATGTATTTGTTAGGTCTTGTTTGGTTTCTGGATATCGTCTTGTTGATTATGTTTCGCAATATTTCTTTGTTATCGTTGATATAGCCCACTCCAAGAATAATGTAGTTTTTGGTCCATTTTTGACAATGAACGGGTTTATCGTTATTTTCTTAAAGTTTATGTAGCAGTCGATATTTACTAGTTTGCCTAGGTTTGTACTGCATGTTGTTTTTATCTTTGTCGTGCTGTTATTTATATGAGCATCTTATGGTATTATTGATTCATTTATGATTGATACGTCTGCTCCGGTATCATTTAAGCATAGTTGTTTTTTTCCAAATATATGTAGTTCGAAGAAAAACGGGTTTTTTTCGATATTAGTTTTACAGGAGAAAATGTAAGCCAGTTCATTTTTATTTAAGGATTGGTCCCGCTCGTCATCGATGTATTCTTTTTGTTGGCATTCTTCGATTCTTCTTATTTTGTTTGCTTTTCATGCCCAGCCCTTTTCTTCAACTATCTTGACTATACGACAGTCATAGGTTCCATGGTTCGACTCTCCATGTATCATGCAATGTTTTTTCTTTCCTTATTTTCCTTATAGTTTCTTTTTCTTGTATCTCTTTCCACCTCATGTCTAGTGACGCTGTTAACGATCTTATCGGGGAACGCGATCCATCCGCTGTTTTCTCATATCGGATGAACGTGTTCCAGTCGGCTCCGTTCTGTGCAACTTGTAATAACATTCCTTTTAGTTCAGCTGGTGATCTTGCTATCACTTGTTTCATAAGGGGTTCTGCGTTCACACATCCTCGTGTTACGAGGACTCCTGCTTCTTGTAGCATTAATGTGAAGTCCTCATATGATATTGTTTGTCCTCTTGCGAAGAATCTTGATAAGGTTTCTGCAGTTTCTTTTGACGATGCAAAGCGTGTTCTCGGTTCGGTGCGTAGGTAAGGCCAGGATATGTCTTTGTTTCCACAGATCAGTGTTGTTGCCCATGTCCTTGCCTGTCCTCTTAGGTTGAAGACTACTTCCCTTACTATCTCTTTCTCTTGAATTTGTGCTAGGTTGCACACCACCTCGATCGTTCTTAGCCATTCTTCCACGTTTTCTTTTTTGTACCGTTGAATTCTCTAATTGCTTTCGCAGTTGACGCCATGTCGGTTAGCGAGTTAAAGTTTATTGATTCTTGCTTGGGCTTCCAGTACTTGAAGCTTTTACATTAAAAATGGTCTTGAATTGTTCTAGACGTCTTATTATGCTTGTCTAAGAACATAATCTGTTTTGGTTACGACAATATCATTATCTATTTTTCGATAAGAATATCAAATCGTCATTATACGGCAAAGGATTTATTCTGAAGTAGTATGAAGAAACGGTTAGTTCCCCCTTTATAACTCTCGAGTATGAATCTCAATTAAACCTTTTATTTTAAAAAAAATATTAATAACCACATCATAATAAAATTTAACATTTTCCATAATTTTTTCAAACAACAAATCTTGGTTGGTTCCTATTTATCCCCCCGAGTTCTAACCCAGAAATTTTCAATTTTTAAAAAAAAAAGTTAAGATAATAAATTTATTAAATCGTCATAATTTTTGAATTTCACTCATTATTTTTTCGAATACTTCATTTTTGAACTTTCTTTTATAACAATATTCTCCAAAATAATAAAATAAATTGCATCTGTTAGCAATGCTCCTGCATCGTAACCATTTTTTTGTTACCCCCCCCCAGGAAGATTCAATTAATTGTGTATTGGCGCCTGTCTCAGGATCGACAAAATTAGTTGAATGATTAACAGTCAAATGGACATAATCAATGTTTGCTAAATTGTTGTATCCTGCCCATTTATCTGTATAAATAATTGTTCCTGAATGTGCGTTTGCTTTAATAATTTCTTCTAAAGCTTCTTGAGTCCTAAACATCGTTTCTACAAAAAATATTTCATTTGTTTCATAACATATTCCGCCAACAACCCATTTTTGTCTAACCAGACGCCCCACGTTGTATTTTCTTTTCGAAAATAAACATTCATCAATCTGTACATGTAAACCTATTCCACCAATCTTTCCAGTACTATCTCTTTTTAAAATTGAATAACAAAATTTCTGTAACTTTAAATACCAACTGAAGACAGTTTGATTGTTATTACATTCAATTTCTTTCTTGGTTTTAAATTGTGATAAATCATGTGACCAAAAGTATATAATATCGATGCATTTTGCTATTGATAATTTTGAGTTGAAAAAAATAGTGCCCGCATACAAGGATCATTCGGTGCGACATTTTTGCACCTAAATGCTTTTAATTCGGGTTTAATAACCAAGTTCATAAAAAGATCACATCTTGAACATTTTCTTGTGTTCAGCAAATATCCGTTTGTAAAAAGCCATTGTATAGTAGTGTTTTCTTTTTGTGTTATTACTACTAATTGACGGTGCGTAAACATGCCTAAAAAAATTTCTTTAAAAACCGTTTTTTTAAAAAATTGAAAATTTCTGGGTTAGAACTCGGGGGATAAATAGGAACCAACCCAAATCTTTATATTTCCTTCTTAAACAAAATTCAACAAAATAATAAAATATTATACATCTATTAATTATTCCCCTCCTCCTTATCCATCTTTTAGTAACTGACCAATTAGCTTCAATATTTTGTGTATGTACGCCGGTTTCCGGATCTACAAAATTGAAACTATGATTAACACATAAATGAGTATAACCTAAATTAGAAAGATTATTATATCCTGTCCATTTGTCTGTGCAAATTATGCTTCCTTGTTCAACGTTCGACAATATAATTTCATCTAGAGCAGTAGAAGAGCGAAATAAAGTTTCCACATAAAAAACTTGATTTGTATTTAGACAAATCCCACCAACAATCCATATTTTCCTTGCAATTCTACCCACATTGTATTTTCTTTTTGAAAATAAACATTCGTCGATTTGAACGATCAACCCTGGTCCTCCTATTTTCCTGTTTATTTCATTTCTCATAATTGAAAAACATAAAAGTTGAATTTTCTTATACCATGAACAAACTGTTTTATTGCTTTTTGTTTTTATCTGTTTTTTTTACTGCTACTTGCATTAAAACAAGAAACAACAATACAAAATATCAAGAGAATGAACTATATTTAAATTACTTTTATAAAAAATTGTTCCACTAACTATGGACTTATCACCACGACATTTCGAGCAGTGAAATATATGTTTGTTATTTTTTAATTTTATTTTCATTAATACTGTGCCTTTTTCACATATGATTTCATTTTTTATATATTTTTTTTCTATCAACCATTCTGTTGCTTTTTTCTCATCTAATGTTCTTTCTACAAGCTCTCGATGTGTAATCATAGTTTGTTGAATTTTTTTAAAATAAAAGCTTTAATTGAGATTCGAACTCGGGAATTATAAAGGGGGAACTAACCGAAGAAACAAATACATTATGAAAAAAAAAAGATCTTACTAAACTTTAAGTTAAAAATATTAAAATTACAGTACGAAGTCTTTCCACGTGGTCGCCCATCGTAGTAGTCCTTCGCTCATGTAGGCTTAACTTCAGAGATCTAACGAGTTCTGGTGCTTTTCTACAGATATGACCGTAACTATAACTAGACAGTTTTAATCTATTTATTATAAATCCATATATTATAAGAATAAGATAGTCTTTTATTAAAATATAAAAAGCTGATTATTATAAATCCATATATTGTAAAAATAAACTAATCCTCTTAGTAAAATATAAAAAGCTAATTGAACGTTTTTCGTTGTGATTATACTATTTCATTCCGGGGTAAAATCTAGTTTTTACAAATGCTTTGATAAAGTTTTATAAAGGCCGAATATTAAAACACAGAAGAAAGACATTGTTTTTAAAAAAGAAAGTATACAATATAAATTTAAAAATGAAAGACTCTTAGTAATTAAATCTAGAGATTATATATATTTGGCCTTTTAAAATAAACAGTTATGTACTTTACATAGGATGGTATTGAATAAAAAACATAGGACGTTTTTTCATGTGAACCAAATAATTAAAAGGACTTGACGGGGTCATAAATAAGTTGGAATGTAAACATATTAAAGTAAATCTTTCTAATGTGTTTATGAAAACTATTCTTATATCGAAGGAATGGATTGTGGCTTTAGTTATCGTTATAGAGTAAATAATTTAATAAGGAGTGTTTCTTAAAATAATAAATTTATATTAAGGATAGTAAAGAACAATGAATGAATCCTCATTACATAGAATTAGTTTAAAGCCCAGTGGTAATTATAATTAAAGTTATTAAGAATGTAAGTTTTAATATATATAATTTATTTAACAATTAGTTATAGCCAAACCGCTTAGAGGTTTGTTATAGTGGCTTGCCCAAAAAGATATCAGAAACCTCAACAACTCGCCGAAGCTCGATTGATTACGGTTCCTATTCTTATGCGAGTCGTTTTCTCGGAGGGCAGATAATAGAGTTTTAATTCAGGCTTAGAGGCTTTCAGCCTTTATTAAATGGGACGTAGCTGAGCAACATGCTTTATCAAACAGAAGCTTGACCAGAGGACCCGGTAAGACGTTCCTCTCGTACTTGTCTTCCCTACTCTATTAAGAAGCTATGGTAGGATAAAACTAACCTGTCTCGCGACGGTCTAAACCCAGCTCACGTTCCCTGTTAGTGGGTGAACAATCCAACAATTTTTGAATCCTGCTTCAAATTGATAGGAAAAGCCGACATCGAAGAAACAAGAAGCGACGTCGCTATGAACGCTTGGCCGCCACAATCCAGTTATCCCTGTGGTAACTTTTCTGTCACCCAATACATTGAAAGTTAATAATATTGGGATCTTTAGGCCCTGATTTCTCATTGTAATAACGCAGATTATTACATCAGGCAGACTTTTGTCCTTATGCTCTATGTGAGATTTCTGTTCTCACGGAGTCTACCTTAGGACATCTACGTTGTATTCTAGTAGATGTGCCGCCCCAGCCAAACTCCCCATCTGAAGTAACTAGGCAGATCATTCTCTATGCAGTGGTCTTTCACTTTACCCACCTAACTACACCACAGGAATGTTCTACCAATCTCAGACTAGAGTCAAGCTCAACAGGGTCTTCTTTCCCCGCCATATATTCCAAGCCCGTTCCCTTGGCTGTGGGTTCACTAGATGATAGGTAGGGACAGTGGGAATCTCGTTGATCCATTCATGCGCGTCACTAATTAGATGACGAGGCATTTGGCTACCTTAAGAGAGTCATAGTTACTCCCGCCGTTTACCCGTGCGTAAGCAGCTCTCGCTACATTAACATTACAAGCACTGGGCAGAATTCACTTTATGTAATTGCATAAAGCTATGTTTTTACTAAACAGTCAGATTCCCCTTGTAAAACAGTTCTCTATGCAGAGAGCCAATCTTTTTCCCGAAGTTACAGATCTATTTTGCCGAATTCCCTTACCTACGTTATATCATTAGACTATAGGCTTTTAACCCTGGAGACCTGCTGCGGTTTATGGTACGAGTGTAATAAACATTGCTGATTTCAAGGGAATGACAATTGAATTTCATTTATAAAATATAAATTGATTTAGAACAATGATCTTCTCATCACAACAATCCAAACATTGTATCCTAATCATAGTAAAAGAAGCCTACTAGAAACATTTTTGCATCCGAAACAATATTAGAGTGTTGCCACTATGAATAGCCCAGAAATATTAATCTGAATTCCTTTCGATTGCATTTCACAGCTCTCTTAGGTCTCGCTTAACCTTCTGTTTAGAAGAACCCTTCTCCTTAGTCTTCAGATAAATCTGAATTATTGCTACTACCACCAAGATCTGCACTGTTGATATCTCCATAACAAATCAATTTGTTACTTCTACAATTTCAACACGCCCTTCTACTTGTCTTGTTAGACAGTTAAGTATCAGAACTAGGCTCTAGCACCATCCATTTTCAGAACAGCTGAATTCGGTAGGTAAGTTGTAACACACTTCTTAGCAGATGCCGACTTCTATGGCCACTGTCCTACTGTCTATATTCAACTACCTCTTTAATGGTTTCCTTGCGCCTAGTTTAGGCTCTTTAACTTAACAAAAGGTTCATCCCTCTTCGCCAATCCTACTTACTAGAATCAGCCCACTAGATCCTTATAATTACAAGTTCTACAACAAAGCTAGAACTAATTACCCTTTCAGAGTTTGTGAATGTGTTGACGGAACGAATCCACCAGATCACCTAAACATTTCTTTACAGGGTAAATCTAAAAAGAATCTGCTGTCCTGAGAGACATTTCGAAGGGAACCAGCTACTAGATAGTTCGATTGGTCTTTCGCCCCTATACCCAGATCACGCCATCGAATTGAACGTCAGAACGGCTTAAGACCTCCATCAGAATTTCTTCTGACTTCATCTAGTCCAGGTATAGTTCACTATCTTTCGGGTCGCATGCATATATTTACTTAAATTTCTTTACATCTCATGGTATACCACCATTCAATTCAATATATACATGCACTCCTTGGTCCGTGTTTCAAGACGGGTCCAATAAATTGGCTTCCGTACTGATAATTTCACTTCTTTCGCTTCCCTTTCGGGATACTATTTATCTTTCCCTCGCGGTACTTATTTACTATCGGTGTTCTGTTGTATTTAGCCTTTGATGATCTCTACCACCATCCCCTTGCATTACCAAGCAAAGGTACTCATTAATATTATATTACAAATGGGACTATCACCCTCTCTGGTATTAGTTTTCCAACTAATTCGACAATATTACATTACAACACTGAACTGAATCAGTTTACCATTAGAGCTCTTTCCTGTTCACTCGCCGCTACTAAGGAAATCCTTGTTAGTTTCTTTTCCTTCCGTTAATGATATGCTTAAGTTCGCGGAGTAACCTAAGAAATATTCTTAAATTCGAAAATCAACAATCACTTGTTAAAGTCATGTTGCTTAATGCAAGCTTATGCATTCTTCATCGATACAGAACCCAAGAGATCCCTTATCAGTATTTTTAATTACACAAAAATAGTTTTTAGATCCAACGAATCGGAACAAAAACTACAAAAAAATAAAATATGTTAATGATCCTTCTGCAGATTCTTCTACAGAAACCTTGTTACGACTTATATCTTATTTAAAAATCCAGACTCAATTACTCTGAATAAAATAATTTCATCTAAATTTTCATCTTAGATAGCGACGGGCGGTGTGTACAAAGAACAGGGACGCATTCATCGTAACTTAATGACTTACAATTACTAGGAATTCCATGTTCAAAGGTTGTTTACAGAACCTTATCCCTGCTAACTGTGATTTTAATATATGTTTCTCAACAAATAGTTTAGATCACAGATTGTAACGCGCGTGCAGCCCAGAACATCTAAGGGCATCACTGACCTGTTATAGTCACACTTCCTATGACTTGCCGTCATCCGTCTTACAAAATGAATTGTAATTATGACCTCACGCGTTAAAGGAATTAACCTGACAGATCACTCCACGTGTTGAAAACGGCCATGCACCACTTACCGCATAATCTTGTATATCTTCTCAAATAGACAATCTTATATGCGTTCGGTCCTGGTAAGTTTACCCGGGTTGAATCAAATAAAGCCGCACGTTCCACTCCTTGTGGTGTCCTTCCGTCAATTTCTTTAAGTTTCACCTTTGCAGGCGTACTATCCCCGGAGCCTAAAGACTCTTAATTTCTCTAACACCCTGCAAATTAATACAAGGTCTAGTCGGCATAGTTTACTGCTGGAACTACAACGGTCTCTAATCATCTTCGATCCTCCAGCTTAAGCTCTTTATCAACGGATTCATCCTAGGCAATCGCTTTCGCTTCTGAAAGTCCTCAACAGGTCATCAATTTTCACCTCTAACTGTTGAATACTATTGCCTTCCTCTGTTCCTATCTCTTCTAGTGTGGTGCTAAATCAGAATGCTTTGAGAACCCTGTTTTAATCACCACTCAATCACAGAAACTGTGAAAAGCAGACTACGAGCTTTTTAACCGCAACATGGTACATGCATTACTGGAGCTGGAATTACCGCGGCTGCTGGCACCAGACTTGCCCTCCAGTTTCCCCCTACACTTTTATCGTAGGGAAACTAAAAAAAATTTCAAGCTTCCTAACTACCTCCCCCTACAGGGATTGGGTAATTTTCGTGCCTGCTGCCACCCTTGGACGTGAAAGCTGTTTCTCAGGCTTCCTCTCCGGTATCTTTCTCTCAAAACCCGTACCCGTTATTGCCAAAGTAAGCCCTTACCTTACTTTCAAATAGCTGATAGGCCAGAAACTTAATCTTGATACATAATACTACGATCTCCTTCAATAGTATCACTAGTCGTTTTAGCCATAGCTTACCATGGTTATCCGACTCTCACAAGAGTAAACTTATAACTGTTTTACTGAGCTGTCCGGTCCTCCACATAAAGCTTCGAAACCTTGCATGGCTAAATCTTAGAAGATAACGCATATATCAGCCAGAATCAAACTGTTGCTAATTTAAAATAATTTAATATTTAGATTGATTGTTCAAAGAAGCTACATTCATTTTGCACCTAAGTACAAATTAGAATTAGAACCTTATATATTCTACCAATTTGACTCATATCTAGACTTTGTCTGATTGTCCATATTTGTTCGAGTAGATCTCACTACTCTACAACCATGTCAGGGTATATATAGATATGTTGTATTATAATAGAAATATAAAAAAAATAGATATAATAAATAACAATAAAATCTATTTTTTCTAGAAAATCACTATTTTATAAATATTATTATAAAATCTAAATGCCTTTTAGATTACATATTATTATAATCGAATAAAGCTATAAATATATTTTTTTTTATTTTATAAATTTTTATAGAATGGAACATAAAATAAAAACTCTTTATTTAAAATATTAAATCAAAACAGTGTAGTTTAAATATAATAATCCTTTAAAAGTGCGTAAATATTATTTTTTAATTATTATTTAAAACTTCTTTTGCTTTATATTTAAACTCCTTATATCGATAAATGTATGGTTTGTTTTACTACCTTTGTAGAAACAAGTAAAATTTACACTTTTTTAGTTCCTTGCTTTATAAAAACTTAGAAAAAAATA
>CAUVYK010000089.1:0-23360 GCA_963556175.1 Tipula confusa | reverse complement strand
TGGTTGTTCGTTAGTGGTGATGATACGATGTTCCGCTCCTTTACAAATTGTAAATGCGTCTATTTCTGTTTTGAATAGTTGCTCGAACTCTTCTTGTATCTTTTCTTTCTCACGCTTCTTGGGCCTCTTGTTTTTTTCCCCCCGGGGGGGGGAAAAAACAAGAGAATTTTTAAAAAATTAATTATTGAAAAATAAAAATTAAATCCCTTTATGACATCTGAATATTTTAATACCATTATAACGAGGATATTAGGTGATATCGATTTCATACTTGATCATATGATGAATATCGGAATTCTTAAAAGAATTCAGTTCTGCTCAAATTGTTTTGGACGCCTGAATCTGGTCAAATATAAGAGAAATGTTGACAAAAAGGCTTTCAGATGCATGAACCGACAATGTTCATCATACAAAGTATATTTCTCAATACGAAGAAATTCCTTTTTGAAGATTTTACAATTCCACTCAATAGTTGTTTCTATATCCTCTGGAAATGGGGTATGGAAAGCAAACAAATTGATATACTAAAGGAGATTAATATCTCCCAATCAGTTTTAGGTAAGTTTATTTCTAAAATACAAGCCTGTTGTGCTAAATATTTAGAAATAAATAGAGTTGTTTTGGGAGGAGCCGGGATAGTTTGTCAAATCGACGAAAGTTTATTTAGACACAAGCCTAAGTATCACGTTGGCAGATATCCCGAAAACGAACTATGGGTTTTTGGTATCGTAGACACCTCTACCTTACCTTCAAAATATTTTTTAAAGTTAGTTGAGGATCGATCCGCTCAAATTTTAATTCCGATAATTGTTGAGGTTTGCAGACCGGGCAGCCTTATAATAAGCGATAAGTGGAGGGCATACAATTCAATAGGAGACAATGGGGTTGTTCATCATACTGTGAATCACAGTTTGAATTTTATCGATCCCGAAAGTGGTTTCCATACTCAAAATATTGTGTCGTATTGGTCCAAATTGAAATTGAGGATAAAAATAATGATAGGAGTACAAGGCTCCTGCCTAAAAGAATATTTGAATGAATGGATGTGGCGAGAAAATGTCTACCAAAACAATTTTGTACAGGTTATTGAGTTGATAAAGTTATACTTTTAACAAGTATGTTGGTTATAAAACATTAAATAGTATTCATGATCATTTAATTTTTTTTTAATTTAGTATCTCTTTTTTCAATAAAAGCTCATCAAAGTTATGCTTAATGTATTTTGTTTATAGAAATAAAAATTCAGGGGGAAAAAAAATAAGAGAAATTTCGAGGGGGAAAAAAACAATAGACCCCGCGCTTCTTATGTATTTGTTAGGTCTTGTTTGGTTTCTGGATATCGTCTTATTGATTATGTTTTGCAGTATTTCTTTGTTATCATTGATACAGTCCACTCCAAGAATAATGTAGTTGTTTGGTCCGTTTTTGACAATGAGCGGGTTTATCGTTATTTTCTTAAAGTTTATGTAGCTGTCGGTATTTACTAGTATGGCTAGGTTTGTAGCGCATGTTGTTTTTATCTTTGTCGTGCTGTTATTTATATGAGCATCTTTTGGTATTATTGATTCATTTATGATTGATACGTCTGCTCCGGTATCAATTAAGCATAGTTTTTTTTTTCAAATATACGTAGTTCAAAGAAGAACGGGGTTTTTTCAATTTCAGTTTTACAGGAGAAAATGTACGCCAGTTCATTTTTTATTTAAAGATTGGTCCCGCTCGTCATCGATGTATTCTTTTTGTTGGCATTCTTCGATTCTTCTTATTTTGTTTGCCTTTCTTGCCCAGCCCTTTTCTTCAACCATCTTGACTAGACAGTCATAGGTTCCATGGTTCGACTCTCCATGTATCATGCAATGTTTTTTTCTTTCCTTATTTTCCTTATAGTTACTTTTTCTTGTATCTCTTTCTACCTCATGTCTAGTGACGCTGTTAACGATCTTATCGGGGAACGCGATCCATACGCTGTTTTCTGCATATCGGATGAACGTGTTCCAGTCGGCTCTGTTCTTTGCAACTTGTAACAACATTCCTTTTAGTTCAGCTGGTGATCTTGCTATCACTTGTTTATTGAGGGGTTCTGCGTTCACACATCCTCGTGTTAAGAGGACTTCTGCTTCTTGTAGCCTTAATGTGAAGTCCTCATATAGTAAATGTCCAAAACACGGTATTCTAAATAAAACACGGTATTTTAAATTAAATAAAAAAAAAGATTAATTTAATCTTAATTAAAATTATTCGAAAACTTGATTAATGTTAAAAATAAACTAAACCGAATCTTCTTTTCGTTTTTATATTCCCATAAAAATTGAATTAAATATTCAGCTTTACTTTCTCTTGAAATACCTCTCTTCTTTCTTAAAAAGTACTTTGATCGTGACCACAAACCCTTAATATTTTGGGTATGAACTTCTGAATTATCAGGATTCACAAAATTTAAAGAGTGACTAATTGTTGTATGTTCAAGATTTTCCAGCTGCCTAATCGCCGCTGTGAAAGCTCGCCACTGATCTGTAATTATTTTCGTTCCGATAAAACAAACCTTGAAATAATATCAACCATTGTATTTGCATTCCTATTCAAAACTGGAACAATAAAAACATTTTTTGTTCCTCGTTCTATGCCACCCACAAACCATTCTTGTTTTAATAGTTTTCCCCTGTTATATTTCCTGCTCGAAAATAAACTTTCATCTATTTCCACTATCTTTGGATTTCCATATTCATCTATACCACCAATTGTATCGTTATTTTCAGCCAAATAATTACACACCACTTCTCAAACGAACTTTGCCCACGTGCCAACAGTCTTGCTATTAATATTAATTCAAAAGCGATATCAACTAATTCTTCTCCCTTTAAATAGCTATAGAATAATTTAAAGGTTAGTTCCCCCTTTATAACTCCCGAGTTCGAATCTCAATTAAACCTTTTTTTTTAAAAAAATTCAACAAACTATGATTACACATCGAGAGCTTGTAGAAAGAACATTAGATGAGAAAAAAGCAACAGAATGGTTGGGTCTTCTATCTAAACTTGCCGACAATTAAAAAATATGTAGGCACGTTTCGCTAGAAAAGCAACAAAAAAAAAATAATTAAAAATTCCCCTTATGATCATCGAAATTTTAGATATAATTTTTATTGATATTGAAGCAACGAAAGAATTCTTAGTTAGCAATGGGATACTGGAGGAAACAAAAACGTGTGATCTATGTGGTGATGTTGCAACCCTAAGAATCAACAGTCGTAATCTAAAACCCACACTACTTTATCGTTGCCAAAAAAGAAGCTGCCAAAAAAGGATGAGTATACTAAATACAAAACTGCCAATTACAAAAACTATTCATTTGATTTTTCTTCTTCTTGCAGATGTAAACTACGAGCAGCTTTTTATTTTCCATGGAGTAGCTGACTCAACAATTGCACGAATAAAGAATAAATTAGACATAATTTGTGAAGAAATTATATCAGAGAATGAAGTTTTTGTTGGTGGTTTAAATGAAATTGTCGAGATTGACGAGACTGTTATGAGCAGAAGGGGTATTATTCGAAACCCGACTTCATTTGATGAAGTGAGGTTGGACACGGTTTGGATTTTAGGTTGCGTTGATCGAACTAATGATAGGAATTTTTGGATAAAAAGAGTTGAAAATAGGCAGAGCGAAACAATTGTAAGGACTTTAAATGGAGTAATTTGTGCTGGAAGTATTTTGTATAGTGATGGATATCCATCCTATCCTCGTGTGGCAGAAGAAATTGGGTTAAGACACCACGTGGTTAATCATTCTTTGGGTTTTGTGGCTGTTGATGGAACGAATACAAATACAATCGAAGGTTTTTGGTCACACTTAAAAAATACAATGCGGAAAGAAAATGGTGTAAAGAGGGTTAATATTGATAAGTGGTTGATAAGGTATACATTCAGGAGGCGCTATGTTTTAAATGTGTCGAGGAACGAGTTCTGTGAAGTATTTATGAAAATACTTAAAAAACTATTTAATTAAATTAGCCCTATTAAACGTATTTGATTTATACATTTTTATGATTTTTTATGACAATTTTATTATTTTATTATTTGTCGGCACGTTTCGCTAGAAGCCCCGAATGGTTGATAGAAAAAAATACATAAAAAATGAAATCATATGTGAAAAATGCACAGTATTAATGAAAATAAAATTAAAAAATAACAAACATATATTTCACTACTTGAAATGTCGTGGTGATAAGTCCATATTTAGTGGAACAATTTTTTATAAAAGTAATTTAAATATAGTTCATTCTCTTGATATTTTGTATTTTTGGTTTCTTGATTTAATGCAAGTAGCAGTAAAAAAACAGCTAAAAACAAAAAGCAATAAAACAGTTTGTTCATGGTATAAGAAAATTCAACTTTTATGTTTTTCAATTTTTAGAAATGAAATGAACGGGAAAATAGGAGGACCAGGGTTGATCGTTCAAATCAACGAATGTTTATTTTCAAAAAGAAAATACAATGTGGGTAGAATTGCAAGGAAAATATGGATTGTTGGTGGGAGTTGTCTAAATACAAATCAAGTTTTTAATGTGGAAACTTTATTTTGCTCTTCTACTGCTCTAGATAAAATTATATTGTCGAACGTTGAACAAGGAAGCATAATTTACACAGAAAAATGGGCAGTATATAATAATCTTTCTAATTTAGGTTATACTCATTTATGTGTTAATCATAGTTTCAATTTTGTAGATCCGGAAACCGGCGTACATACACAAAATATTGAAGCTAATTGGTCAGTTACTAAAAGATGGATAAGGAGGAGAGGAATAATTAATAGGTGTAATTTATTTTATTATTTTGTTGAATTTTGTTTAAGAAGGAAATATAAAGACTTGTTGTTTGAAAAAATTATGGAAAATGTTAAATTTTATTATGCTGTGGTTATTAATTAAATTTTTTAAAAAAAAAGGTTTAATTGAGATTCGAACTCGGGAGTTATAAAGGGGGAACTAACCAATTTAAAAAGCATTTTAAACTTCAATTTACAGTTATAAAAGAAAGATCTGCTTCTTACACTTAAACTTTTATTACATCGTCGACAAAACCACCTAATCCATCAATTCGTGTATTGTCTCGTATACATGACATGTAAGAATCATTATGCAGTAGCAACAAAGCTGACTATTCTTAATTAGATTCATTTTTGCTAAAAATTCATTTGAGCTCACTGCGTTAGAAAATACTTCATCAAGATAGAACTCGTTTATAAACATATTAATATTTTCGTTTTCAAACACTATTTGATCGTTATCTCGATTTGTGTTCGCATTTATCGAGACATGGGTGTTTTTTTATTGAATTTAAAATACCGTGTTTTATTTAGAATACCGTGTTTTGGTCATTTACCCCTCATATGATATTGTGGATCTAATTTACAATATGGGCCCGAGTTCGAATCCTGATATTAACCCAACCCTAACCTTAATTAGATTAAAATATTATTAATTAACCCAACCTAACTAATCTATGTTAATATCGGGATTCGAACCCGGGGTCCATATTGTAAATTAAAACCGATATTGTTTGTCCTCTTGCGAAGAACATTGATAAGGTTTCTGTGGTTTCTTTTGACGATTCGAAGCGTGTTCTTAGTTCGGTGCGTAGGTAAGGCCGGGATATGTCTTTGTTTCCACAGATCAGTGTTGTTGCCCGTGTCCTTGCCTGTCCTCTTAGGTTGAAGACTACTGCCCTTATTATCTCTTTCTCTTGACTTGGTGCTAGTTTGCACTTCACCCCGATCGTTCTTAGCCATTCTTCCACGTTTTATTTTTCTGTACCGTGGAATTCTCCAATTGCTTTCGCAGTTGACGCCATGTCGGTTAGCGAGTTAAAGTTTTTTGATTCTTGCATGGGCTTCCAGTACTTGAAGCTTTTATATTAAAAATGGTCTAGAATTGTTCTAGACGTTTTCTTGCAATTAAGTCTAGGCGCTTCTAGACGTCTTATTATACTTGTCTAAAAACGTAATCTGCTTTGATTACGACAATAATAATATATTATCTTGTTGTTTTTTATTATACTGGGGAGATTCTTCTGTTAATATTTATACTTTTATATATAAATATAGATTTAAATAATTTGCAATTAAAAAAATTACAATTCTTTCCTTTCTTCTTTAATTAATAATATTTTTCAAATATTAATATAATTATGTTTAAACATAGAGTTTTTGGCTCTACTGTCTGAGCCCCTTTTTTTCATAGATGTAAAAAACGACTGAAATGAAATAAAAAACGAAAAAAAAACGAATTTTGCAACAAAAAATAAAAAACGGAAAAAAACGATAAAGAAGCTGGAATTAAGCTAAAAACTAGTTTTAATTTTTAAACTTTTAAATCTATTAATTATAAACATTATGTAATTATTTATACAAGTTAAATGAATATAAAACTAAATTTTAGTTATGAAAAGGTAATAATTGTAATTGCAAAACTGTACTTGAAAAATTTACCTATAAGCCTGAATCGCCAACAGAATTTCAGGTCTTAAACTAATCCTCATCTTCAGATGACCATTCCACAGTTTCTTCAATTTGATTAATATCAATCATTTTATCAGTTAATCGTAGATTACTATGTACAAAGACTACATCTCGTACTTTTGCGCAGTTTAGTCGGTTTCTTTTCTTTGTGTGAATGAATTCAAAGGTGGACCAATTTCTTTCACACGCTGACGCTGATGCCACTTGCGACAAAACACGAATAGCTACTTTCTGTAATTCAGGCACATGAGCAACAAATGCTAACCACCAACGAAAAGCTGGCATTTCTTTCGCAGCAGCAGTTGCCACATCGCGTGCAAACAGCCCCTGGCCAGCACGATAAACACTATGTTGCTGGATTGCTTTTACCTGAGACTTTACGTCACCATTATGAATTCTCTCAGTCATAGCGTGGAATCCCGAAATAACTTCTTCATTTTCATGTTGAAAGAAAGCTTCATACTCAGGATCTAGTACAAAACCTGTTGAATGGAGATCTGTGTGTAACATTTTCCAACGAGTTGCGACAAGCATTCTGACACCCGTTTTCTTTTCCGCATCTAAAGTAGAACTGTCAATATCCTGGTCAGCTTGAAACATTTTCCAATATATCTTTCCTACACATGGTACGTCTCCATCAACTAAACGCAATACAGATACAAATGGTGCACAAATTGAAGTCAATTGCAACAGAAGATCCCAATATCGATTGTTAAGTATACTTTCCGTCACAGGTAGTCCCCTTTCAGCATACTTCGGTGCCGACATCCACTTCTTATAATCGCGATTCATATCAGTTTCTTGTAAAGCATCTTTCGTTTAATGTGAACGTTGTAACATTATAAAATAAGTTGCAAAACGTGTTTCACCAGGTTTCAGCAATTCCAGAGTTGAATGTGCACGGAAAAACGCCAATGATGCTTGATGTGTCGTTATGAATTTAACTATAGAATGTCCATCTGCAATAATGCTGGCAACCCATGGTAACTTTCCAATATCTTCAAGCAACAGGTCAAGACAATGAGCTGCACAAGGCGAGCATACGACTGATGGAAAAGCTTCGCTGATTTTTTTCCTTGCTGCAACGCAATTGGCTGCGCTATCGGTAACAACTTGAACAATATTCATAACCCCAACAGCTTCAATATTTCTGGTTAATTCTCTTGCAATAAAATTACTATCCTTGATCTCCCCCGACGTATCTATTGCGTCAAGAAACATCGTACCATTACCTG
Organism: Tipula confusa; assembly: GCA_963556175.1. NCBI lineage: Eukaryota > Metazoa > Arthropoda > Insecta > Diptera > Tipulidae > Tipula > Tipula confusa. Next base: position 15,609 of record CAUVYK010000089.1, on the reverse strand, counting down.
TTACAATAGGACAATTGATCATAAGTCGATTTTGTATGTTAGACCAACCATCACTGACCAAGGTTCCGCCAAGAGAGGACATTTGTAATTTGAAGTCAGAAAGATTTTGACCAATTCTAGAAACCTCCGCGGCTAGCAATTTCTCTGACATTGATGTTCGATTGGGTGCTCTGTAACTTGGTCCACACTTTGAAACAGCTTCAATGGCCTCTTTGAAGTATTTGCTTTCTGCAACTACAAATGGAATACCGTTTGCAAAAAATAAACGCGCAATTGCGGCATCGGCCATTCGTTTTGATCCACTTTTAATCATGTCAGTCAAACACATCTGTTTTGAACTTGAAGTGTGAGCTTCTGAGTTAGCAGCATGTTTGGTCGCTCTGTCCAACGCTTCTCGTTTTCTTTTCATTGCATCTTGATTTGCTCTTTAAGTATTATCTTTTTTAATCAAATTTTTAATGCTATTGGGACTTTTTCACATGATTTTATATTGATATCTTCTCCTGCAAGATGACCCCTAATACGGATTATTCCACCGGAATAAACTTTATCACAGTAAATACATTTCAATTTGGCCAATGCTAAACCTTTTTCTTTCTCATTTATCACAGTAACGTGAAGCCATTCGATATTTTTTTCTTTTGGCATTTGGGGTAATTAAATCTTTTATTATCGTGTGAAAAAATTGTTAATTAATTACTTTACTTTTATATTTTTTTTCTTTTAGGCTGCTACATTACCAATAGTGTTTTTACTTATAAACAGAAGACGTAAGTAATGGTGAGTAAATTAGGTAAAGTCTTGACATACGGAAGGCAACTAAAAAGACATTCAACAAAAAAATAATTAAAAAAATGTATAATGATAAAAAACGGAAAAAAATATCAAAAACGGAAAAAAAAAATAAAAAACGGAAAAAAACGATGATTTGTGAAATAATAAAAAACGGAAAAATACGTTTTTTACATCTATGATTTAAAGGATTTACAAAATTTGTCGAGTGATTTACCGTCATGTGAATGTAGCCTAGATTCCTCAAATTGTTGTAGCATGCCCATTCATCAGTATAAATCGTGGTCCCTATTTCAACATGCTCTAAAATAATGGCTTCTAGCGCAGCAGCAGTACGAAAAAAAGTTTCGACAAAAAATACCTCATTAGTTTGGTAGCTGATTCCACCCACTATCCAAATTTTGCGTGTGCAACGCCCAACATTGTATTTTCTTTTCGAAAACAGACATTCGTCTATTTGGACTACTTGTCCGACACCGCCAGTTTTAGTTCTTGTTTCCCTTTTCAATATTGAAAACGTAAGATATTGCAACTTTTTATACCAGGAAAATACCGTCTGGTTACTTTTTGTCGCAATTTCCGTTTTGGTTTGTTCTTGGAGAAGATCAATACTCCAAAAGTATATTATATCCAAAACCAAATTAATTTTCAAATTGCTATTAAAAAAAAGCTGCCGAAAAATAAGGAACGTTCATTTCTGCATTTGTAACACCTAAAGGCTTTTAAACGTTCTGTAACAATGAAATGCATATGTACGTTGCATTTATTACAAATAAGGCTTTCTCTTAAATAACTGCTATTTTTCAACCACAAAATAGCAGAAATTTCATTTTCCGTTGCTATGATGAGTTCTCTGTGTGTAATCATTAGTTCCTATAAACCCATTTTTTTAATAAAAAAATGATCGTACCTGGGTTCGAACTCGGGGGGGCAAACGAGGAGCCAACCCAATTTCCTTCAATTGTATTTATATGAATTTCATCGATTATATTTGTAAATTCAACACTGTGGTTAACTGTATAATAAGAATTTAAATGTTGATCAGTTCCTCTATAACCTTTCCATCCATCAGTGAATAATTTTGATTCTCAAGTTCTTTATGAGTTTTGAAAAAATTTGATATAATAAATTAGGGTTTTTATATATAAAAGAAAAAAATTTATCTTATTAAACTCCATTTATTTATAATACTATATAAGAATAAAAGATGTGCGTGTTTTGTTCGTTCAGTATATATCATTCCTTCTTTCTTTTTTTGCTCCTCTATTTATTTTTCTTCCTCTTTTTTTTATTTTACAAAAACAAGGGTAAATTTTTTTAAATTTTTAATTTATAGCCAAAAACGCATCGCGAACGACCCCACCTCCACACTTCTTCTTCAGTTCGTTTTTTTTCGATCAAAATTCTTTTATTCATACCTATGTAGAAGATGCCTTAAAAAAGATAAAAATAGAGATTAGAACATGTGATAGAAATAAAGTCATGAGAAATCTCTTTAACCAGGTTTAAAAAAAATTAAATTGTTGTCGATCTCACCAAACAAAGCTTTACACCTACCAAAAAATATAAAAAAATAGTGAATCATCCTTTTTTGCTGATCTAATGTCAAATAACAAGGATGATCCCCTCCTTTTAGTAAAAGATTAAAGGTTTTTTATTGATTATACTTTTCAGGTTGAAATTTCCCAATCTACTGCCGGGTTCGAATCCGGATATTAACCTATGTTAATTAGGTTAGGTTAATTAATAATATTTAAATCGAGGTTATGTTAATATCAGGATTCGAACCCGGGGTAGATGGGGAAACTTTCTCCCTATTTCATTCTGATATAAAATCGAATTTTTATACATGCGGAATAAAGTTTTATAAGGGCCGAATATTAAAACGCAGCAGAAAAAACATCGTTTTTAAAAAAGAAATACACAATATAAATTTAATAAACAAACCTTGAATGTCCTAAATGAAAAATACTTAATAATTAAATATTTGGAGATTATATATCTTTGTCATATGGACAATATTTATAAAATTATAGTTTAAATAAAAGTCATGTAATTTAAATATGATGGTTTTGACTGTAAAACATAGGAAGCATTTTTATGTGAACCAAATAATTACAAGGACTTCGAAGATGTTATAAATAAGTTGAGATATGAACGATTAAAGTAAACTATTTGAACATTGTTTATGAAAACTAGTATAATATTAAAAAAATTATAGGAGGGCGGTCAAATTACGGAATTTATTTTTAAAGAAGGTAAGATAATGTTTTAGATAGTGTTATTAAAATTATAAATCAATTATTAAAAAAAATAATGAGATCTAATTAAGGGATGGTAAAGAACAATGAGTGGATCCTCATTATATAGAATTAGTTTAAAAGCTCAGTATATAAAAAGAAATTATAATTAAATTTATTAAGAATGTAAGTTTTAATATATATAGTTTATTTAACAATTAGTTATAGCCAAACCGCTTAGAGGTTTGTTATAGAGGCTTGCCCAAAAAGATATCAGAAACCTCAACAACTCGCCGAAGCTCGATTGATTACAGTTCCTATTCTTATGCGAGTCGTTTTCTCGGAGGGCAGATAATAGAGTTTTAATTCAGGCTTAGAGGCTTTCAGCCTTTATTAAATGGGACGTAGCTGAGCAACATGCTTTATCAAACAGAAGCTTGACCAGAGGACCCGGTAAGACGTTCCTCTCGTACTTGTCTTCCCTACTCTATTAAGAAGCTATGATAGGATAAAACTAACCTGTCTCGCGACGGTCTAAACCCAGCTCACGTTCCCTGTTAGTGGGTGAACAATCCAACAATTTTTGAATCCTGCTTCAAATTGATAGGAAAAGCCGACATCGAAGAAACAAGAAGCGACGTCGCTATGAACGCTTGGCCGCCACAATCCAGTTATCCCTGTGGTAACTTTTCTGTCACCCAATACATTGAAAGTTAATAATATTGGGATCTTTAGGCCCTGATTTCTCATTGTAATAACGCAGATTATTACATCAGGCAGACTTTTGTCCTTATGCTCTATGTGAGATTTCTGTTCTCACGGAGTCTACCTTAGGACATCTACGTTGTATTCTAGTAGATGTGCCGCCCCAGCCAAACTCCCCATCTGAAGTAACTAGGCAGATCATTCTCTATGCAGTGGTCTTTCACTTTACCCACCTAACTACACCACAGGAATGTTCTACCAATCTCAGACTAGAGTCAAGCTCAACAGGGTCTTCTTTCCCCGCCATATATTCCAAGCCCGTTCCCTTGGCTGTGGGTTCACTAGATGATAGGTAGGGACAGTGGGAATCTCGTTGATCCATTCATGCGCGTCACTAATTAGATGACGAGGCATTTGGCTACCTTAAGAGAGTCATAGTTACTCCCGCCGTTTACCCGTGCGTAAGCAGCTCTCGCTACATTAACATTACAAGCACTGGGCAGAATTCACTTTATGTAATTGCATAAAGCTATGTTTTTACTAAACAGTCAGATTCCCCTTGTAAAACAGTTCTCTATGCAGAGAGCCAATCTTTTTCCCGAAGTTACAGATCTATTTTGCCGAATTCCCTTACCTATGTTATATCATTAGACTATAGGCTTTTAACCCTGGAGACCTGCTGCGGTTTATGGTACGAGTGTAATAAACATTGATGATTTCAAGGGAATGACAATTGAATTTCATTTATAAAATATAAATTGATTTAGAACAATGATCTTCTCATCACAACAATCCAAACATTGTATCGTAATCATAGTAAAAGAAGCCTACTAGAAACACTTTTGCATCCGAAACAATATTAGAGTGTTGCCACTATGAATAGCCCAGAAATATTAATCTGAATTCCTTTCGATTGCATTTCACAGCTCTCTTAGGTCTCGCTTAACCTTCTGTTTAGAAGAACCCTTCTCCTTAGTCTTCAGATAAATCTGAATTATTGCTACTACCACCAAGATCTGCACTGTTGATATCTCCATAACAAATCAATCTGTTACTTCTACAATTTCAACACGCCCTTCTACTTGTCTTGTTAGACAGTTAAGTATCAGAACTAGGCTCTAGCACCATCCATTTTCAGAACAGCTGAATTCGGTAGGTAAGTTATAACACACTTCTTAGCAGATGCCGACTTCTATGGCCACTGTCCTACTGTCTATATTCAACTACCTCTTTAATGGTTTCCTTGCGCCTAGTTTAGGCTCTTTAACTTAACAAAAGGTTCATCCCTCTTCGCCAATCCTACTTACTAGAATCAGCCCACTAGATCCTTATAATTACAAGTTCTACAACAAAGCTAGAACTAATTACCCTTTCAGAGTTTGTGAATGTGTTGACGGAACGAATCCACCAGATCACCTAAACATTTCTTTACAGGGTAAATCTAAGAAGAATCTGCTGTCCTGAGAGACATTTCGAAGGGAACCAGCTACTAGATAGTTCGATTGGTCTTTCGCCCCTATACCCAGATCACGCCATCGAATTGAACGTCAGAACGGCTTAAGACCTCCATCAGAATTTCTTCTGACTTCATCTAGTCCAGGTATAGTTCACTATCTTTCGGGTCGCATGCATATATTTACTCAAATTTCTTTACACCTCATGGTATACCACCATTCAATTCAATATATACATGCACTCCTTGGTCCGTGTTTCAAGACGGGTCCAATAAATTGGCTTCCGTACTGATAATTTCACTTCTTTCGCTTCCCTTTCGGGATACTATTTATCTTTCCCTCGCGGTACTTATTTACTATCGGTGTTCTGTTATATTTAGCCTTTGATGATCTCTACCACCATCCCCTTGCATTACCAAGCAAAGGTACTCATTAATATTATATTACAAATGGGACTATCACCCTCTCTGGTATTAGTTTTCCAACTAATTCGACAATATTACATTACAACACTGAACTGAATCAGTTTACCATTAGAGCTCTTTCCTGTTCACTCGCCGCTACTAAGGAAATCCTTGTTAGTTTCTTTTCCTTCCGTTAATGATATGCTTAAGTTCGCGGAGTAACCTAAGAAATATTCTTAAATTCGAAAATCAACAATCACTTGTTAAAGTCATGTTGCTTAATGCAAGCTTATGCATTCTTCATCGATACAGAACCCAAGAGATCCCTTATCAGTATTTTTAATTACACAAAAATAGTTTTTAGATCCAACGAATCGGAACAAAAACTACAAAAAAATAAAATATGTTAATGATCCTTCTGCAGATTCTTCTACAGAAACCTTGTTACGACTTATATCTTATTTAAAAATCCAGACTCAATTACTCTGAATAAAATAATTTCATCTAGATTTTCATCTTAGATAGCGACGGGCGGTGTGTACAAAGAACAGGGACGCATTCATCGTAACTTAATGACTTACAATTACTAGGAATTCCATGTTCAAAGGTTGTTTACAGAACCTTATCCCTGCTAACTGTGATTTTAATATATGTTTCTCAACAAATAGTTTAGATCACAGATTGTAACGCGCGTGCAGCCCAGAACATCTAAGGGCATCACTGACCTGTTATAGTCACGCTTCCTATGACTTGCCGTCATCCGTCTTACAAAATGAATTGTAATTATGACCTCACGCGTTAAAGGAATTAACCTGACAGATCACTCCACGTGTTGAAAACGGCCATGCACCACTTACCGCATGATCTTGTATATCTTCTCAAATAGACAATCTTATATGCGTTCGGTCCTGGTAAGTTTACCCGGGTTGAATCAAATAAAGCCGCACGTTCCACTCCTTGTGGTGTCCTTCCGTCAATTTCTTTAAGTTTCACCTTTGCAGGCGTACTATCCCCGGAGCCTAAAGACTCTTAATTTCTCTAACACCCTGCAAATTAATACAAGGTCTAGTCGGCATAGTTTACTGCTGGAACTACAACGGTCTCTAATCATCTTCGATCCTCCAGCTTAAGCTCTTTATCAACGGATTCATCCTAGGCAATCGCTTTCGCTTCTGAAAGTCCTCAACAGGTCATCAATTTTCACCTCTAACTGTTGAATACTATTGCCTTCCTCTGTTCCTATCTCTTCTAGTGTGGTGCTAAATCAGAATGCTTTGAGAACCCTGTTTTAATCACCACTCAATCACAGAAACTGTGAAAAGCAGACTACGAGCTTTTTAACCGCAACATGGTACATGCATTACTGGAGCTGGAATTACTGCGGCTGCTGGCACCAGACTTGCCCTCCAGTTTCCCCCTACACTTTTATCGTAGGGAAACTAAAAAAAATTTCAAGCTTCCTAACTACCTCCCCCTACAGGGATTGGGTAATTTTCGTGCCTGCTGCCACCCTTGGACGTGAAAGCTGTTTCTCAGGCTTCCTCTCCGGTATCTTTCTCTCAAAACCCGTACCCGTTATTGCCAAAGTAAGCCCTTACCTTACTTTCAAATAGCTGATAGGCCAGAAACTTAATCTTGATACATAATACTACGATCTCCTTCAATAGTATCACTAGTCGTTTTAGCCATAGCTTACCATGGTTATCCGACTCTCACAAGAGTAAACTTATAACTGTTTTACTGAGCTGTCCGGTCCTCCACATAAAGCTTCGAAACCTTGCATGGCTAAATCTTAGAAGATAACGCATATATCAGCCAGAATCAAACTGTTGCTAATTTAAAAAAATTTAATATTTAGATTGATTGTTCAAAGAAGCTACATTCATTTTGCACCTAAGTACAAATTAGAATTAGAACTTTATATATTCTACCAATTTGACTCGTATCTAGACTTTGTCTGATTGTCCATATTTGTTCGAGTAGATCTCACTACTCTACAACCATGTCAGGGTATATATAGATATATTGTATTATAGCAGAAATATAAAAAAAATAGATATAATAAATAACAATAAAATCTATTTTTTCTAGAAAATCACTATTTTATAAATATTATTATAAAATCTAAATGCCTTTTAGATTACATATTATTACAATCAAATAAAGCTAAAAATTTCTTTTTTTTATTTAATTAATAATAGAATTTATTAACAATAATAAAATGAATTTGTGAATATTAAAATTTCGGTTAAACGGTTGTCACACTGTGTTAAAAGTTTATTTTTGGTTAGAAAAGTATTGAATAAAATATTGTGGTTTTGGAAGACCGAAATATGCTTCAACCATCAAATAAAAGAAGGATGTTATTAAAAGAGATTCTAAACCCTCAAATGATATTATTACCTACCACGTTCCATTGATATTAAACTTTACTTTTTTGGATCACTTTTATAGATAAAAAAAATTGTTACCAATGATTTTCACGCCAATAATAATATAGAAATGAGGCGGAAATAAAAAATTATTAAAAGTGTATTTAATTTCATGTCTAAAAAATTATAGAAAATGATATTTTATTTATTTTCCTTTTTAAAGGTAAACAACCCTAGCTCTTATCGTGTTATTCGACACATTGTCTAAATGTAAATAAATTAGTTTATATCATAATGGTAGGATTGCCTTTCTTCAAATATACAAAAATTTAGCTATTTAATAATGTCTCTTCTATAGGTTACGATTAGTCGCAATTTTTATATCTAATTATGTCTCGTATATATAAAAACTTTATCATCATACCTCACAATTTTTAATTGATTCCCTTAATATTTTCAACCTTAAGTATCAAATATTCTAAGCATCTATGCATATTCACAGCACTTATTGGAGGTTGTTTAAATAATAACTCAAAATATTATTTTGTTCTAGCATTACAGAAATGCTAAATGCTTATTTTAGATCTACACAATTAAATATGTTGGTTATGGTCTCGGAATGAAAGCGTAACTTATGTTTAATTCTTTCCTAAGAATACCAACGAATCTAAAAATAGCTCATTATTAAAAAGAATATATACAAGATTATGTTTGGATTACAAAGAATTATTCACTGCTAAAAAATGAATTTTAATCATTCTTAGCATTTAACTATACATTGGTGGAATAGAATAAAGACCCTACGGGTAAATATGCGGTTTCTGTTCCAAAAAATAACAAGGTTCGTTGGAAAGACCTACTGTTCTTTGAGAAAATTTAATTACGAATGAGAAACGCGGGTTACTTGCGTAATGAGAAATTGATATACTTAATAGTTTGTTGAATCTAACAACTCGGTTATAAATATTATGGATGTACATATCTATAAAATTATTTACCAGTAACTTAGACTCTCATATTTTAAAAACGAAATAAATTTTATACAAGTAGGAAACATTTGGTTTATGAGATAACTAAAGCAAATGAGAAACATTTCTCAAATCATAATTTAGAATATAAATAAAAATCTAAAAAAGGGAGACTGTAAGAAAACATTAAATCTAAATAGCTTTCAAATTACAATGATTTGATGCGAACCAGGACGGGCGTATATTTTTCAATATACACATGAACAAATATTATAAATGAAGTTCTATTAGAATACAAAGGGGTACTTTTTCGGAATTTCCCCCCGGATAATTAATTTTAAATTATAATTAAAAATTAATATTTTAAGTTTTACAAATTTTAATATAACTATATTTTTAATTTATCCAATGAATATTTTCGAACTTGTAACCTTAACAAACAATGATACGTCAACTTTGGCCTTTTGCCAAAACAACGGTCTTATACCGACAGAAAAACGCTGCTTAGTTTGCAGTAGGTTAATGTCAGTTGTTAGTTCAACTAAAACAATATTTCCGTTTCGTTGGCGCTGTCGTCGCCCATGTAGAGTGGAAACAAGTATTTTAAAAGACACATTTTTTGAAAATTCAAATTTACCTGTTAACGAAATAATATATTTTATTTATTTTTGGGCACAAGATGAATGTAGTGTCAAAAAAATAAAACATGAATTAAAGTGGCAATCTGAAGCGATTGTCAATTGGCGGTCATATATGCGTGAAATCTGCGGCTTGAAAATAGAATTGACGAGCACACAAATTGGGGGGATTGGGCACACTGTTCAGATTGATGAAGCTCTATTTGTAAGAAGAAAATATAATAGGGGACGATTAACAATACAGCAATGGGCTTTTGCAGGCATCGATGATGAAATAAAAGAATGTTTTATTGTTTGTGTTGATAGAAGAGACGCAAACACACTTTTGCCAATTATTCGAAATAAAATTGCACCTGGCACCACTATAGTTAGTGATCTATGGCGCGCTTATAATACTATAGGTAATTTTGATTTTATTCATTTAACTGTTAACCATTCGGTAAATTTTGTGGACCCGCTAACACGTGCACATACGAACAGGGTTGAGAATTTGTGGATGAGAGCTAAAAGAAGAAATAAGAAGGAATGTGGTACTAGGAAAGATTTATTGGATACTTACTTTCAAGAGTTTATGTGGAGAAGTAAATACAATACTAATATGTTTGAATGCATGTTAAGTGATATACGATTGTTCTATCCTAATTGACGTTTAAGTATTATGAATTAAATTTAAATTTAATCTATTTTTTATTAATTTTTAATTATAATTTAAAATTAATTATCCGGGGGAAATTCCGAAAAAGTACCTACAAAGGGGATTATTCATTTTGTTTGTATTACTGATGACATTTTTATTGGATTGTGGGGAAAGCTATTCTGCTTTTTCTTTAAGATTATTATGTATAATTTTCCGTGATCATTAAAAATATTTAAAGAGAAATATGGAAACTGAAATAGAAAGAAGAACAAAACAAATTTTATGTTAAATAAATACAAAATGAATAATGGTTTTTACAATTATAAACCCATTAGCTGGCACTTTCTTGCAGAAAACAACAATTGTTTAAAGACTTATAAGAAAAAAAGCTGGAATATCCTCTTTTTTCCTTCAGCAATATGAATTTTATTTTTATTACTGCGTCTTTTATGTTTGATTTTTCATAAAACTGTAAATTAATGTTTGGAAATTTAGTTAATTTCCTCACCCAACCCCAACAAAAAAATAATTAAGTTTGATTAATTAAAAAAAATTAATTTATAAATATAAATAAAATTAAAAATACACCAACGAAAATTAATGAATTATTTAATTATCGAAAAGTTTAAATAAATTGAATGTGGCGCGCCAAGCTTTTTTCATGCCAAGGTCTTCTTAAGTGATTTATTTTAAAGAGGGATTCGAATATTATATATTTTGCACGATTAGACTAATGGTCCATAAAAAATATTTTTTTTAATATAAATATACATTTTGTTCTAGTTGGTTTTTTCGATAATATAAATTCAAAATTAATTTAACAGTATAAAAATTCAACCTTTTATATACCCATGACATACAGCGCATACGTCAAAAATGAAGAAGAGTACGAAGAAATAAAATACTATTTAGAATCAAAAACAATTACTTCAACCAGAAGCAACAAAAAATTAGAGAAAATAAGCAAAGGAATCAAAATCATCAACAATGAATTATATTTCATAAATGATGGTAGTCAAAATCTCAGAAAAATTATACCACTAAATCGAACAGCTGAGGTAATTATGATTGTTGAGAAGCTCCACGATGAAACTCATTTCGGAATAAATAAAATGGTGGCGTATTTAAACACCTTATATTATGGCATTACACGGGAAATAATTGGAGGTATCGTTAAGAGATGTATTACGTGTGCTCTATCCCAACAATTGAAAGCTAACCTGCCAATGAAACATATAAAGGCCGGATTTTCACGAGAAAGATATCAAATTGATTTAATTGATTTAAGTAGATGGAAAAATAAAAATTCAAATTATTCATATATATGCAATGTAATAGACATATATTCAAAGTTTTCATTTGCAGTTCCATTATTTTCAAAATCCGCAGAAGAAGTAGTCGATGCATGCAAAAGGATTTTTTATCTTTATGGCCCACCTAAAATTTTACAATCTGATAATGCTCTAGAATTCGTCAATGAAAAAATTCAGCGTTTATGTGAAAAATTTAATGTAAAACAAATTTTTAGCAGACCTAGGCATCCTGAATCTCAAGGGCAAGTGGATCGCTGTAATCAAACAATTACGCGCTGGTTACAGAAAATTCTTTTTAAAAATCAAAATAAAATTTGGTATGATGTTTTGCCTGATGTAATGTATAATTATAACATTAGTGTACATTCAGCAACAAAAAAATCTCCGTTTAATCTTTTTCGGCTAGTGACCGGTTTGTAGGGGGAAGGTTCGATTCACAGTTTTTGCGTTTTTTTAATAATTAAAAAATAAGAAGAATCAAATTTATTCAAATTATTCATCATCATCAAATAACATTCACCTTTAAATTTAAGTTTAAACATGAATTCTGCAAACATGAAGCTTAATTCACTTCTACTCGTAATAAATCTCGCTCTAAATTTCCTCTTAAAAACACTCCACCTATTCTCGATAGCTTGAGTATTTGCACCCGTTCTGGGATCTACGAAATACTTACTATGATTCACGGTCAAGTGGTTATAGCCCAACAGCTCCAAATCTAAATACCCTTTCCAGCAGTCGGTGATAATTGTCGTTCCGATTTCGACACATTCAAGCAACACACTTTTAATTGTATCCTTATTTCTAAATAACACCTCCCTAAAAAATAATTCGCCAGTTATAATATCAACTCCTCCTATCACCCATGGTGAGCGGACTAAACGCCCAACATTAAATTTGCGTTTGGAAAATTTGGATTCATCCACCTCAATGGTGCACCCTATTCCTCCTATTTTTGAAGGAGAGATTTGACGCATTATTTGGTACGATTGTTCACTTAAGGTGCGATACCATCTTGTTATTGTATCCCTCGAGTTTGTTGAAATCTCGAAACAAGTCAAATTCTGTGTTAGATCAACACACCAAAAATATATCAAATCAATTAATTTCATTAATTCTAAGTTTGAATTGTAAAGCAAAGTTCCTGTTGTTATAGATTTTTTCTTTTTACAACGGTTGCATCGCCAACAGATTACTGTGTTGTTCTTTTCCAAGACCATTAATTTACCATGGCAGGCTATACAATTTGCTTTGTTCGGAATAAAATTATTGCTCATTAAGTATGCGACAGTTGCTTCGTATGTTTGTGTTGCTAGTACTATTTCACGGTGATTCGGCATGGGAGTGTTTAAATAGAGTTTTAAAGTAAATTATATAAAAACAGAATTTATTTGAAAAAAAACGCAAAAACTGTGAATCGAACCTTCCCCCTACAAACCGGTCACTAGCCTCTTTTTCTATGTACTAATGATTTTAATTCTCTTGCAGTTGAATATGATAGCGATGTTTTTAAAGAAGCAAAAGTTTGTATAAATACTAATGAAAACTACCGAGCAAGAATGCAAAGAAATTGTTCAAAGAATATAATTGAAATAGTTTATGAGGCAGGTGATAAATTATTGCAGAGAAAGGTTTTTTCGGAGCATCAAAAGCATAAAAAAGTCAACTAGCTTCTTTTTATAATGGTGTATAAGAAGTAGTAAATATAAACGCGAACGGAATTGTATAGATAAAAAATGAGACTGAAACTAAAGAAGTGATTAATTCTCGTATTAAAAAAATTTAAATAAAATGGATTATTTAAATTTTTTATATTTTATAAAAATTTAAAAAAAAACGTTAGTTGGTATTGAACCCGTACTATTCTTGGCATGGTAGCGCGCTTGGCGCGCGACATTGAACATTTCATTTAATGTATTATCTGATGATTTTGTTTAAAGCGCGTAACATAAATCTTAGTTAAAAGATTCAGAACATCTCCATGGTTAGTTCCTTCCTTTCTTAAAGCTCTTTTAATAACAGACCACGTCCCTTCAATTGTTTGTGTATTATACCCCATTTCTGTGTTAATAAATTCTTCTGAATGATCTACTGTAAAATGTTGATACCCTAAATCACGACACAACGATTCAATTTCAAGATATCTTCTCCAACAATCAGTAACTATGATCGAGCCTGGTGCTATTTTTCTTCGAATCAATTCTATTAGTGCATTCTTCTTTCTATTTTCTACAAATTCCAAATAAAAGGTATTGGGTTGACCACGCATAACACCACCCACGGCCCAAATTTGATACCTTAAAATTCTTCCCCTGTAATATTTGTTTTTTACTATTACTGTTTCATCAATTTCTACAATATGGGTTGGTCCACCAATTTGAGTGTTATTTATATTTCCGTAAAAACTTTCAAAAACAATTTAGTTAAAACGTTCATACCATTGGTTTACTGTAGAATTTGATACATCAAGTTCCAAAGAAGAAGACATATTTGAAACCCCTTTGCACCATTCGCATAAAATAATCAATATTTGTTTTGGTGCTAATTTACTATGTGCAAAAATACTGTTTCTAAATATACTTCTATCACAGGAGCATTTTTTACCTTCTATTTTTTGATAGCAACGGTAGATTCCTATTCCTTTTGTTTTACTCGTTAGTTTATTACACTTTTTGCATTTAGGAATTTTTATTATCTGCTTTTCGACTAATAAATGAACTAATTCTTCTTCATCGTTTATAATACTTTTTAATTCATTAATTTTCATTGGTATATTTTTAATTATATTTATATTTCTTTTTAGAAATTAATTATTTTTTTGTTGGGGGGTTGGGTGAAGAAATTAACCAGAAATTTGTATATACAAAATTATTGCTATCTCGTGTTGAAACAACCCCTATCAAACATATTTTTTTAATAAAAGCTTGATTTTTTTCCTTCGTGATGTCTTCGAGTAGTGCTTTGTATTTTGGAATAAGTATTATATATTATTTTTATATGAAAGGTATTAACCTTTTCACACTTTTGGGTACTTGTATATTACTCTCTCCCCCAATTAAAAAAAATAGAAAAAATACCATGCGTTTAAAAAATCTCACAATTTCAAAATTACTCAAATATACAAATACAAAAAGGAAAGCAATAGAATTTTTACGTCATCATCGCCTTATTAACAACTCACATTTATGCGTAATATGTGATAGTCCTATGTCACTAGTTAAAGGAGGAAACCCTCCGATAAATTTCGTTGGAGATGTAGACGGCCATGTCGTGCTGAAAAGGGAATTAGAAAGGGAAGTATATTTGCTCGAAGCAAATTAAAAATTAAAATAATTTTACAATTGATATATTACTGGATATTCAAAGAATCGACTTGGAAAAAACTTAAAAGAGAACTCAAATTGACAAGAAAAACCGCATCTTCTTGAAAAATTTTTTTTCGTAATATTTGTGCATACAAATTACTAAATTCGCCAATGAAAATAGGTGGCATAGGACATATCGTTCAAATCGACGAAGCGTTATTTGTGCGAAGAAAATATGAGAAAGGAAGACTTGTTAGACAGCAGTGGGTTTTGGACGGGGATCGATTGCACTACACATGAATGTTTTTTGGTTACAGTGGAAAGCCGTGATGCGGAAACACTTTTACTAATTATCCGTGAGTTTATTTTACCAGGCACTACTATTGTCTCGGATATGTGGCGTGCATATAATGCTATCGATAATTCAATTTATACGCATTTGAGAGGGAATTATTCTTTATTCTTTGTTGATCCTGTTACAAGTGTAAACACGAATCGCTGTGAAAATGTGTGGATGCGGGCTAAAATGCGAAATAAAATGGAAGCGGGTACGGCTAGGAGATTTTTATATTATTATTTAATAGAATTTATGTGGAGGCAAAGACATAAAAAAACGTTTGAGGCTTTTATTTTGCAAATGAACTTATTTTTCCCTACCATTTAAATTTTAGCTTTTTTTTAATATTTATTTATTTATTAATTTAATTATGGTAATAAATAAAAAAAGTACTTTTTTAATTTTATTAATAGATTATTATATAATTAAAAAGTAATATATGTA
>CAUVYK010000088.1:0-68000 GCA_963556175.1 Tipula confusa | reverse complement strand
ATACGCAATTCACTCACTGATCTAGGGCTGGTGATTGTGATATCAGACATTCGAATCGATCAAAACTTTTTATTTTTATTTTAATTTTAAATATTTTCATAGAAGTTTAAAATAAATGTATCACTTACGAAAAAACAAATTTGTAAACTAAACTGTTAAAATCTTTTGATACACAATTCACTCACTGATCTTGAGCTGGTGATTGGGATATCAAACTTTCGACTAGATCAATTATTTTTATTTTTATTCTAATTTTCAATATTTAAATAATAGTTTAAAATAAATATTTTCATTAGAAAAAAACTAATTTGTAAACTAAACTATTAAAATCTTTTGATACACATTTCCCTCATTGATCTAGAGCTGGTGATTGGGATATCAAACATTCGAATAGATCAATAATTTTTATTTTTATTCCAATTATTAAAATTTTCATAGTAGTTTTAAATAAATGTTTCGATTAGGAAAAAACCAGTTTGTAAACAAAAAATTTAAAATCTCTTGATAAACAATCCACTCTGTGATCTAGAGCTAGTAATTGGGATATCAAACATTCGAATAGATCAATAATTTAAATTTTTATTCTAATTTTTAATATTTTCATAGTAGTTTAAAATAAATGTATCCATTAGAAAAAAACAAATTTGTAAACTAAACTATTAAAATCTTTTGGTACACAATTCACTAACTAATCTACAGCTGGTGATTGGGATATCAAACATTTGAATCGATCATTAATTTTTATATTAATTCTTATTTTTAACATTTTCATAGTAGTTTAAAATAAATGTTTCCATTAGAAAAAACAAATTTGTAAACTAAAATATTAAAATCTTTTGATACACGATTCACTTACTAATCTAGAGCTGGTGATTGAGATATGAAACATTCGAATCGATCAATAATTTTTATATTTATTCTAATTTTTAATATTTTCATAGCAGTTTAAAATAAATGTATCGATTAGGAAAAATTAAATTTGTAAACTAAAATATTAAAATCTTTTGATACTTAATTCACTCACTGATCTAGAGCTGGTGATTGAGATATCAAACATTCGAATCGATAAATAATTTTTATTTTTATTCTAATTTTTAATATTTTCATAGTAGTTTAAAATAAATGTATCGATTAGAAAAAAACAAATTTGTAAACTAAAATATTAAAATCTTTTGATACACGATTCACTCACTGATCTAGAACTGGTGTTTGGGATATCAGACATTCGAATCGATCATTAATTTTTATTTTTATTCTAAATTTTAATATTTTCATAGTAGTTTAAAATAAATGTTTCCATTAGAAAAAAACAAATTTGTAAACTAAACTATTAAAATGTTTTGATACGCAATTCATTCACTGATCTAGAACTGGTGATTGTGATATCAAACATTCGAATCGTTCAAAAATGTTTATTTTTATTCTAATTTTAAATATTTTCATACAAGTTTAAAATAAATGTATCGATTAGAAAAAAACAAATTTGTAAATTAACTATTAAAATCTTTTGATACACAATTCACTCACTGATCTAGAGCTGGTGATTGGGATATCAAACATTTGAATCGATCAATAATTTTTATTTTTATGCTAGTTTTTAATATTTTCATAGTAGTTTAAAATAAAAGTTTCCATTGAAAAAAACAAATTTGTAAACTAAACTTTTCAAATCTTTTGATACACATTTCACTCACTGATATAGAGCTGGTGATTAAGATATCAAACATTCAAATCGGTCAATAATTTTTATATTTATTCTAATTTTTAATATTTTCATAGTAGTTGAAAATAAATGTATCGATTAGGAAAACTTAAATTTGTAAGCTAAAATATAAAAATCTTTTGATACTTAATTCACTCACCAATATAGAGATGGTGATTGGGATATCAAACATTCGAATCGATAAATAATTTTAATTTTAAAATAAATGTATCGATTAGAAAAAAACAAATTTGTAAACTAAAATATTAAAATCTTTTGGGACACGATTCACTCACTGATCTTGAGCTGGTGATTGGGATGTCAAACATTCGAATCGATCATTAATTTTTATTTTTATTCTAATTATTAATATTTTCATAGTAGTTTAAAATAAATGTTTCCATTAGATAAAAACAAATTTGTAAACTAAACTATTAAAATGTTTTGATACGCAATTCATTCTCTGATCTAGAACTGGTGATTGTGATATCAAACATTCGAATCGATCAATAATTTTTATTTTTATTATAATTATAAATATTTTCATACAAGTTTAAAATAAATGTATTAATTAGACAAAAACAAATTTGTAAACTAAACTATTAAAATCTTTTGATAAACAATTCACTCACTGATTGAATTACCAAACATTTGAATCGATCAACAATTTTTATTTTTATTCTAATTTTCAATATTTTCATAGTAGTTTAAAATAAATGTTTCCATTAGAAAAAATCAAATTTGTAAACTAAACTATTAAAATGTTTTGATACGCAATTCATTCACTGATCTAGAACTGGTGATTGTGATATCAAACATTCGAATCGATTAACAATTTTTATTTTTATTCTAATTATAAATATTTTCATACAAGTTTAAAATAACTGTATCAATTAGACAAAAACAAATTTGTAAACTAAACTACTAAAATCTTTTAATAAACAATTCACTCACTGATCTAGAGCTGGTGATTGGGATATCGCACATTCGAATCGATCAAAAATTTTTATTTTTATTCTAATTTTTAATATTTTCATAATAGTTAAAAATAAATGAATTGGTTAGAAAAAACAAATTTGTAAACTAAAATATTAAAAATTTTTTAGGTGAAATTTACAAACAGCTTTAGAGCTTTCGATTGCAATATTAAATATTCGAATCGATCAAAAATTTTTATTTTTATTCTAATTTTTAATATTTTCATAGTAGTTTAAAATAAATGTATCCATTAGAAAAAAACAAATTTGTAAACTAAACTATAAAAATCTTGTGATACACAATTCACTCACTATTTTAGAGCTGGTGAATGAAATATCAAATATTTGAATCGATTAATAATTTTGATTTTTATTCAACTTTTTAATATGTTCATAGTATTTTAAAATAAATGTATCCATTAGGAAAAACAAGTTCGTAAACTAAAATATTAAAATCTTTTGATACACAATTCACTGACTAATCTAGACTTAGAGATTAGGATATCAAACATTCGAATCAATCAATAATTTTTATTTTTATTCTAACTTTTAATATTTCATAGTAGTTTAAAATAAATGTATCCATTAGAAAAAAACAAATTTGTAAACTAAACTATTAAAATATTTTGATACACAATTCACTCACTGATCTAGAGCTGATGTTTGGGATATTAAACATTTGAATCGATCAATAATTTTTATTTTTATTCTAATTTTTAATATTTAAATAGTAGTTTAAAATAAAAGTTTCCATTGAAAAAAACAAATTATTAAACTAAACTTTTCAAATCTTTTGATACACGTTTCACTCACTGATATAGAGCTGGTGATTTGGATATCAAACATTCGCATTGATCAAAAACATTTATTTTTATTCTAGTTTTTAATATTTTCATAGTAGTTTAAAATAAATGTATCCATTAGGAAAAAACAAATTTGTAAATTAAACTATTAAAATCTTTTGATACACAATTCACTCACTGATCTAGAGCTGGTGATTGGGATATCAAACATTCCAATAGATCAATAATTTTTATTTTTATTCTAATTATTAATATTTTCATAGTAGTTTTAAATAAATGTTTCGATTAGGAAAAAACAAATTTGTAAACCAAACTATTAAAATCTTTTGATACACAATTCACTCACTGATCTAGAGCTGGTGATTGGGATATCAAACATTCGAATCGATCAAAAAAATTTTATTTTTATTCAAATTTTTAATATTTTCATAGTAGTTTAAAATAAATGTATCTATTAGAAAAAAACAAATTTGTAAACTAAACTATTAAAATCTTTTGGTACACAATTTACTGACTGATCTAGACTAAGTGATTAGGATATCAAACATTCAAATCAATCAATAATTTTTTTTTATTCTAATTTTTTAAATTTCATAGTAGTTTAAAATAAATGTATCCTTTAGAAAAAAACAAATGTGTAAACTAAACTATTAAAATCATTTGATACACAATTCACTCACTGATCTAGAGAAGATGTTTGGGATATCAAACATTCGAATCGATCAATAATTTTTATTTTTATTCTTACTTTTAATATTTTCATAGTAGTTTAAAATAAATGTATCGATTAGGAAAAAACAAATTTGTAAACTAAAATATTAAAATCTTTTGATAAACAATTCACTCACTGATCAAGAGCTGGTGATTGATTTACCAAACATTTGAATCGATCAATAATTTTTGTTTTTATTTTAATTTCAAATATTTTCATAGTAGTTTAAAATAAATGTATCCATTAGAAAAAAAAACAAATTTGTAAACTAAAATATTTAAATCTTTTGATTCTCAATTCACTCAGTAATCTAGAGCTGGTAAGTGGGATATCAAACATTCGAATCGATCATTAATTTTTATATTTATTCTAATTTTTAACATTTTCATAGTAGTTTAAAATAAATATATCCATTAGAAAAAACAGATTTGTAAAATAAAATATTAAAATCTTTTGATAAAAAATTCACTCAATGATCAGGTGATTGAGTTACCAAACATTTGAATAGATCAACAATTTCTATTTTTATTCTAATTTTCAATATTTTCATAGTAGTTTAAAATAAAAGTTTCCATTAGAAAAAACAAATTTGTAAACTAAACTATTAAAATGTTTTGATATGCAATTCACTCACTGATCTAGAGCTGGTGATTGTGATATCAAACATTAGAATCGATCAATAATTTTTATATTTATTCTAATTTTAAATATTTCATAGAAGTTTAAAATAAATGTATCAATTAGACAAAAACAAATTTGTGAACTAAACTTTTAAAATCTTTTGATACACAATTCACTCACTGATCTAGAGCTGGTGATTGGGATATCAAACATTCGAATAGACCAATAATTTTTATTTTTATTCTAATTTTTAATATTTTCATAGTAGTTTAAAATAAATGTATCCATTAGAAAAAAAAACAAATTTGTAAACTAAAATATTAAAATCTTTTGATACGCACTCCACTCGCTGGTTTAGAGCTGGTGATTCAGATATCAAACATTCGAATCGATAAATAATTTTAATTTATATTCTAATTTTTAATATTTTCATAGTAGTTTAAAATAAATGTATCGATTAGAAAAAAACAAATTTGTAAACTAAACTATTCAAATCTTTTGATACACAATTCATTCACTGATCTACAGCTGGTGATTGGGATATCAAACATTTGAATCGATAAATAATTTTGATTTTTATTCAACTTTTTAATATGTTCATAGTAGTTTAAAATAAATGTATCCATTAGGAAAAAAACAGTTTGTAAACTAAAATATTAAAATCTTTTGATACACAATTCACTGACTGATCTAGATCTGGTGATTGGGATATCAAACATTCGAATCAATCAATTATTTTTATTTTTATTCTAATTTTTAATTTTTTCATAGTAGTTTAAAATAAATGTATCCATTAGAAAAAAACAAATTTGTAAACTAAACTATTAAAATCTTTTGATACACAATTCACTCACTGATCAAGAGCTGGTGATTGGGATATCAAACATTCGAATCGATTAAAAAAATTTTATTTTTATTCAAATTTTTAATATTTTCATAGTAGTTTAAAATAAATGTATATATTAGAAAAAAACAAATTTGTAAATTAAACTATTAAAATCTTTTGGTACACAATTTACTGACTGATCTAGACTTAGTGATTAGGATATCAAACATTCGAATCAATCAATAATTTTTTTTTATTCTAATTTTTTATATTTCATAGTAGTTTAAAATAAATGTATCCTTTAGAAAAAAACAAATTTGTAAAATAAACTATTAAAATCTTTTGATACACAATTCACTCACTGATCTAGAGCTGATGTTTGGGATATCAAACATTCGAATCGATCAATAATTTTTATTTTTATTCTAATTTTTAAAATTTTCATAGTAGTTTAAAATAAATATATCCATTGGAAAAAAACAAATTTGTAAACTAAACTACTAAAATCTTTTGATACACATTTCACTCATTGATCTAGAGCTGGTGATTGGGATATCAAATATTCGAATAGATCAATAATTTTTATTTTTATTCCAATTATCAATATTTAAATAGTAGTTTTAAATAAATGTTTCGATTAGGAAAAAACCAGTTTGTAAACTAAAATATTAAAATGTTTTGATACACAATTCACTCAGTGATCTGGAGCTGGTGATTGGGATACCAAACATTCGAATAGATCAATAATTTTAATTTTTTTTCTAATTTTTAATATTTTCATAGTAGTTTAAAATAAATGTATCGATTAGGAAAAAACAAATTTGTAAACTGAACTATTAAAATGTTTTGATACGCAATTCACTTACTAATCTTGAGCTGGTGATTGTGATATTAGACATTCGAATCGATCAATAATTTTTATTTTTATTATAATTATAAATATTTTCATACAAGTTTAAAATAAATGTATTAATTAGACAAAAACAAATTTGTAAACTAAACTATTAAAATCTTTTGATAAACAATTCACTCACTGATTGAATTACCAAACATTTGAATCGATCAACAATTTTTATTTTTATTCTAATTTTCAATATTTTCATAGTAGTTTAAAATAAATGTTTCCATTAGAAAAAATCAAATTTGTAAACTAAACTATTAAAACCTCTTGATACACAATTCATTCACTGATCAAGAGCTGGTGATTGGGATATCAAACTTTCGACTACATCAATTATTTTTATTTATATTCTAATTTTCAATATTTTCATAGAAGTTTAAAATAAATGTATCAATCAGACAAAAACAAATTTGTAAACTAAAATATTAAAATCTTTTGATACACGATTCACTCACTGATCTAGAGCTGGTGATTGGGATATCAAACATTCGAATCGATCATTAATTTTTATTTTTATTCTAATTTTTAATATTTTCACAGTAGTTTAAAATAAATGTTTCCATTAGAAAAAAACGATTTTGTAAACTATAATAATAAAATCTTTTGATAAAAAATTCACTCACTGATTGAATTACTAAACATTTGAATCGATCAACAATTTTTATTTTTATTCTAATTTTAAATATTTTCATAGTAGTTTAAAATAAATGTTTCCATTAGAAAAAAACCAATTTGTAAACTAAACTATTAAAATGTTTTGATACGCAATTCATTCACTGATCTAGAACTGGTGATTGTGATATCAAACATTCGAATCGATCAATAATTTTTCTTTTTATTCTAATTTTAAATATTTTCATACAAGTTTAAAATAAATGTATCAATTAGACAAAAACAAATTTATAAACTAAACTATTAACATCTTTTGATACACAATTCACTTTGTGATCTAGAGCTGGTGATTGAGATATAAAACTTTCGAATCAATCAATAATTTTTATTTTTATTATAATTTTTAATTTTTTCATTGTAGTTTAAAATAAATATATCCATTAGAAAAAAACAAATCTGTAAACTAAACTATTAAAATCTTTTGATACAAAATTCACTGACTTCAATCCAGACTTAGAGATTAGGATATCAAACATTCGAATCAATCAAAATTTTTTTTTTTTATTATAATTTTTAATATTTCATAGTAGTTTAAAATGAATTGATCCATTAGAAAAAAACAAATTTGTAAACTAAACTATTAAAATGTTTTGATACGCAATTCTTTCACTGATTTAGAACTGGTGATTGTGATATCAAACATTCGAATCGATCAATAATTTTTATTTTTATTCTAATTTTAAATATTTTCATAAAAGTTTAAAATAAATGTATCAATTAGACAAAAACAAATTTGTAAACTAAACTATTAAAATCTTTTGATACACAATTCACTCACTGATATAGAGCTGATGTTTGAGATAATAAAAATTTGAATCGATCAAAAACTTTCTTTTTTATTCTAATTTTTAATATATTCATAGTAGTTTAAAATAAATGTATCCATTGGAGAAAAACAAATTTGTAAACTAAACTTTTCAAATCTTTTGATACACATTTCACTCACTGATATAGGGCTGGTGATTGGAATATCAAACATTCGCATTGATCAATAACATTTATTTTTATTCTAATTTTTAATATTTTCATAGTAATTTAAAATAAATGTATCCATTAGAAAAAAACAAATTTGTAAACTAAACTGTTAAAATCTTTTGATACACAATTCACTCACTGATCTAGAGCTGGTGATTGGGATATCAAACATTCGAATAGATCAATAATTTTTATTTTTATTCTAATTAATTATATTTTCATAGTAGTTTTAAATAAATGTTTTGATTAGGAAAAAACAAATTTGTAAACTAAACTATTTAAATCTTTTGATACACGATTCACTCACTGATCTAGAGCTGGTGATTGGGATATCAAACATTCGAATCGATCTTTAATTTTTATATTTATTGTAATTTTTAATATTTTAATAGTAGTTTAAAATAAATGTATCCATTACAAAAAAACAAATTTGTAAACTAAAATATAATCTTTTGATAAAAAATTCACTCACTGATCAAGAGCTGGTGATTGAGTTACCAAACATTTGAATCGATCAATAATTTCTGTTTTTATTTTAATTTTCAATATTTTCATAGTAGTTTAAAATAAATGTTTCCATTAGAAAAAAACCAATTTGTAAACAAAACTATTAAAATGTTTTGATACGCAATTCACTCACTGATCTAGGGCTGGTGATTGTGATATCAGACATTCGAATCGATCAAAACTTTTTATTTTTATTCTAATTTTAAATATTTTCATAGAAGTTTAAAATAAATGTATCACTTAGGAAAAAACAAATTTGTAAACTAAACTGTTAAAATCTTTTGATACACAATTCACTCACTGATCTTGAGCTGGTGATTGGGATATCAAACTTTCGACTAGATCAATTATTTTTATTTTTATTCTAATTTTCAATATTTAAATAATAGTTTAAAATAAATATTTTCATTAGAAAAAAACTAATTTGTAAACTAAACTATTAAAATCTTTTGATACACATTTCCCTCATTGATCTAGAGCTGGTGATTGGGATATCAAACATTCGAATAGATCAATAATTTTTATTTTTATTCCAATTATTAATATTTTCATAGTAGTTTTAAATAAATATTTCGATTAGGAAAAAACCAGTTTGTAAACAAAAATTTTAAAATCTTTTGATACACAATCCACTCTGTGATCTAGAGCTAGTAATTGGGATATCAAACATTCGAATAGATCAATAATTTTTATATTTATTCTAATTTTTAATATTTTCATAGTAGTTTAAAATAAATGTTTCCATTAGAAAAAAACAAATTTGTAAACTAAACTATTAAAATCTTTTGGTACACAATTCACTAACTAATCTACAGCTAGTGATTGGGATATCAAACATTTGAATCGATCATTAATTTTTATATTAATTCTTATTTTTAACATTTTCATAGTAGTTTAAAATAAATGTTTCCATTAGAAAAAACAAATTTGTAAACTAAAATATTAAAATCTTTTGATACACGATTCACTTACTAATCTAGAGCTGGTGATTGAGATATGAAACATTCGAATCGATCAATAATTTTAATATTTATTCTAATTTTTAATATTTTCATAGCAGTTTAAAATAAATGTATCGATTAGGAAAAATTAAATTTGTAAACTAAAATATTAAAATCTTTTGATACTTAATTCACTCACTGATCTAGAGCTGGTGATTGAGATATCAAACATTCGAATCGATAAATAATTTTTATTTTTATTCTAATTTTTAATATTTTCATAGTAGTTTAAAATAAATGTTTCCATTAGAAAAAAACAAATTTGTAAACTAATCTTTTCAAATCTTTTGATACACATTTCGCTCACTGATATAGAGCTGGTGATTAAATTACCAAACATTTGAATCGATCAACAATTTTTATTTTTATTCTAATTTTCAATATTTTCATAGTAGTTTAAAATAAATGTTTCCATTAGAAAAAAACAAATTTGTAAACTAAACTATTAAAATGTTTTGATACGCAATTCATTCACTGATCAAGAACTGGTGATTGTGATATCAAACATTCGAATCGATCAACAATTGTTATTTTTATTCTAATTATAAATATTTTCATACAAGTTTAAAATAACTGTATCAATTAGACAAAAACAAATTTGTAAACTAAACTACTAAAATCTTTTAATAAACAATTCACTCACTGATCTAGAGCTGGTGATTGGGATATCGCACATTCGAATCGATCAAAAGTAGTTTAAAATAAATGTATCGATTAGAAAAAAACAAATTTGTAAACTAAAATATTAAAATCTTTTGGGACACGATTCACTCACTGATCTTGAGCTGGTGATTGGGATGTCAAACATTTGAATCGATCAATAATTTTTATTTTTATTCTAATTTTTAATATTTAAATAGTAGTTTAAAATAAATGTTTCCATTGAAAAAAACAAATTTGTAAACTAAACTTTTCAAATCTTTTAATACACGTTTCATTTACTGATATAGAGCTGGTGATTTGGATATCAAACATTCGCATTGATCAAAAACATTTATTTTTAATCTTGTTTTTAATATTTTCATAGTAGTTTAAAATAAATGTATCCATTAGGAAGAAACAAATTTGTAAATTAAACTATTAAAATCTTTTGATACACAATTCACTCACTGATCTAGAGCTGGTGATTGGGATATCAAACTTTCGAATAGATCAATAATTTTTATTTTTATTCTAATTATTAATATTTTCATAGTAGTTTTAAATAAATGTTTCGATTAGGAAAAAACAAATTTGTAAACCAAACTATTAAAATCTTTTGATACACAATTCACTCACTGATCTAGAGGTGGTGATTGGGATATCAAACATTCGAATCGATAAATAATTTTTATTTTTATTCTAATTTGTAATATCTTCATAGTAGTTTAAAATAAATGTATCGATTAGAAAAAAACAAATTTGTAAACTAAACTATACAAAACTTTTGATACACAATTCACTCACTGATCTAGACCTGGTGATTGGAATATCACACATTCGCATTGATCAATAATTGTTATTTTTATTCTAATTTTTAATATTTTCATAGTAGTTTAAAAAAATGTATCCATTAGAAAAAAACAAATTTGTAAACTAAACTATTAAAATCTTTTGATACACAATTCACTCACTGATCTAGAGCTGGTAATTGGGATGTCAAACATTCGAAACGATCAATAATTTTTATTTTTATTCTAATTTTTAATATTTTCATAGTAGTTTAAAATAAATGTATCCATTAGAAAAAAACAAATTTGTAAACTAAACTATTAAAATCTTTTGATACACGATTCACTCGCTGATCTAGAGCTGATGATTGGGATATCAAACATTCGAATCGATCTTTAATTTTTATATTTATTCTAATTTTTAATATTTTCATAGTAGTTTAAAATAAATGTATCCATTAGAAAAAACAAATTTGTAAACTAAAATATTAAAACCTTTTGATAAAAAATTCACTCAATGATCTAGAGCTGGTGATTGTGATATCAAACATTAGAATCGATCAATAATTTTTATTTTTATTCTAATTTTAAATATTTCATAGAAGTTTAAAATAAATGTATCAATTAGACAAAAACAAATTTGTGAACTAAACTATTAAAATCTATTGATACAAAATTCACTCACTGATCTAGATCTGGTGATTGGGATATCAAACTTTCGAATAGACCAATAATTTTTATTTTTATTCTAATTTTTAATATTTAAATAGTAGTTTAATATAAATGTTTCCATTGAAAAAAACAAATTTGTAAACTAAACTTTTCAAATCTTTTGATACACGTTTCACTCACTGACATAGAGCTGGTGATTTGGATATCAAACATTCGCATTGATCAAAAACTTTTATTTTTATTCTAGTTTTTAATATTTTCATAGTAGTTTAAAATAAATGTATCCATTAGAAAAAAAAATAAATTTGTAAACTAAAATATTTAAATCTTTTGATGCTTAATTCACTCAGTGATCTCGAGCTGGTAAGTGGGATATCAAACATTCGAATCGATCATTAGTTTTTATATTTATTCTAATTTAAACAAATTTGTAAACTAAAATATTAAAATATTTTGATACACGATTCACTCACTGATCTAGAGCTGGTGATTGGAATATCAAACATTCGAATCGATCATTAATTTTAATTTTTATTCTAATTTTTAATATTTTCACAGTAGTTTAAAATAAATGTTTCCATTAGAAAAAAACAATTTTGTAAACTATATTAAAAAAAATCTTTTGATAAAAAATTCACTCACTGATTGAATTACTAAACATTTGAATCGATCAACAATTTTTATTTTTATTCTAATTTCAAATATTTTCATAGTAGTTTAAAAAAATGTATCCATTAGAAAAAAAAAACAAATTTGTAAACTAAAATATTTAAATCTTTTGATTCTCAATTCACTCAGTGATCTAGAGCTGGTAAGTGGGATATCAAACATTCGAATCGATCATTAATTTTTATATTTATTCTAATTTTTAACATTTTCATAGTAGTTTAAAATAAATATATCCATTAGAAAAAACAAATTTGTAAACTAAAATATTAAAATCTTTTGATAAAAAATTCACTCAATGATCAGGTGATTGAGTTACCAAACATTTGAATAGATCAACAATTTCTATTTTTATTCTAATTTTCAATATTTTCATAGTAGTTTAAAATAAAAGTTTCCATTAGAAAAAACAAATTTGTAAACTAAACTATTAAAATGTTTTGATATGCAATTCACTCACTGATCTAGAGCTGGTGATTGTGATATCAAACATTAGAATCGATCAATAATTTTTATTTTTATTCTAATTTTAAATATTTCATAGAAGTTTAAAATAAATGTATCAATTAGACAAAAACAAATTTGTGAACTAAACTATTAAAATCTTTTGATACACAATTCACTCACTGATCTAGAGCTGGTGATTGGGATATCAAACTTTCGAATAGACCAATAATTTTTATTTTTATTCTAATTTTTAATATTTTCATAGTAGTTTAAAATAAATGTATCCATTAGAAAAAAAACAAATTTGTAAACTAAAATATTAAAATCTTTTGATACACACTCCACTCACTGGTTTAGAGCTGGTGATTCAGATATCAAACATTCGAATCGATAAATAATTTTAATTTATATTCTAATTTTTAGTATTTTCATAGTAGTTTAAAATAAATGTATCGATTAGGAAAAAAAACAGTTTGTAAACTAAAATATTAAAATCTTTTGATACACAATTCACTGACTGATCTAGACCTGGTGATTGGGATATCAAACATTCGAATCAATCAATTATTTTTATTTTTATTCTAATTTTTAATTTTTTCATAGTAGTTTAAAATAAATGTATCCATTAGAAAAAAACAAATTTGTAAACTAAACTATTAAAATCTTTTGATACACAATTCACTCACTGATCTAGAGCTGGTGATTGGGATATCAAACATTCGAATCGATCAATAAATTTTATTTTTATTCTAATTTTTAAAATTTTCATAGTAGTTTAAAATAAATATATCCATTGGAAAAAAACAAATTTTTAAACTAAACTACTAAAATCTTTTGATACACATTTCACTCATTGATCTAAAGCTGGTGATTGGGATATCAAATATTCGAATAGATCAATAATTTTTATTTTTATTCCAATTATCAATATTTTCATAGTAGTTTTAAATAAATGTTTCGATTAAGAAAAAACCAGTTTGTAAACTAAAATATTAAAATGTTTTGATACACAATTCACTCAGTGATCTGGAGCTGGTGATTGTGATACCAAACATTCGAATAGATCAATAATTTTAATTTTTTTTCTAATTTTTAATATTTTCATAGTAGTTTAAAATAAATGTATCGATTAGGAAACAACAAATTTGTAAATTAAAATATTAAAATCTTTTGATAAACAATTCACTCACTGATCAAGAGCTGGTGATTGATTTACCAAACCTTTGAATCGATCAATAATTTTTGTTTTTATTTTAATTTTCAATATTTTCATAGTAGTTTAAAATAAATGTTTCCATTAGAAAAAACAAATTTGTAAACTAAACTATTAAAATGTTTTGATACGCAATTCACTCAATGATCTTGAGCTGGTGATTGTGATATCAGACATTCGAATCGATCAATAATTTTAATTTTTATTCTTATTTTAAATATTTTCATAGAAGTTTAAAATAAATGTATCACATAGACCAAAACAAATTTGTAAACTAAACTATTAAAATCTTTTGATACACAATTCATTCAATGATCAAGAGCTGGTGATTGGGATATTAAACTTTCGACTACATCAATTATTTTTATTTATATTCTAATTTTCAATATTTTCATAGAAGTTTAAAATAAATGTATCAATTAGACAAAAACAAATTTGTAAACTAAAATATTAAAATCTTTTGATACACGATTCACTTACTGATCTAGAGCTGGTGATTGGGATATCAAACATTCGAATCGATCATTAATTTTTATTTTTATTCTAATTTTTAATATTTTCACAGTAGTTTAAAATAAATGTTTCCATTAGAAAAAAAACATTTTGTAAACTATAATAATAAAATCTTTTGATAAAAAATTCACTCACTGATTGAATTACTAAACATTTGAATCGATCAAAAATTTTTATTTTTATTCTAATTTTAAATATTTTCATAGTAGTTTAAAATAAATGTTTCCATTAGAAAAAAACCAATTTGTAAACTAAACTATTAAAATGTTTTGATACGCAATTCATTCACTGATCTAGAACTGGTGATTGTGATATCAAACATTCGAATCGATCAATAATTTTTCTTTTTATTCTAATTTTAAATATTTTCATACAAGTTTAAAATAAATATATCAATTAGACAAAAACAAATTTGTAAACTAAACTATTAACATCTTTTGATACACAATTCACTTTGTGATCTAGAGCTGGTGATTGAGATATAAAACTTTCGAATCAATCAATAATTTTTATTTTTATTATAATTTTTAATATTTTCATAATAGTTTAAATTAAATGTATCGATTAGACAAAAACAAATTTTTAATCTAAAATATTAAAATCTTTTGATACTTAATTCACTCACTGATCTAGAGCTGGTGATTGGGATATCAAACATTCGAGTCAATTAATTATTTTTATTTTTATTCTAATTTTTAATTTTTTCATTGTAGTTTAAAATAAATATATCCATTAGAAAAAAACAAATTTGTAAACTATACTATTAAAATCTTTTGATACAAAATTCACTGACTAATCCAGACTTAGAGATTAGGATATCAAACATTCGAATCAATCAAAATTTTTTAGTTTTATTATAATTTTTAATACTCATAGTAGTTTAAAATGAATTGATCCATTAGAAAAAAACAAATTTGTAAACTAAACTATTAAAATGTTTTGATACGCAATTCATTCACTGATCTAGAACTGGTGATTGTGATATCAAACATTCGAATCGATCAAAAATTTTTATTTTTATTCTAATTATAAATATTTTCATACAAGTTTAAAATAAATGTATCAATTAGACAAAAACAAGTTTGTAAACTAAAATACTAAAATCTTTTAATAAACAAATCTCTCACTGATCTAGAGCTGGTGATTGGGATATCGCACATTCGAATCGATCAAAAATTTTTATTTTTATTCTAATTTTTAATATTTTCATAATTGTTAAAAATAAATGTATCGATTAGAAAAAACAAATTTGTAAACTAAAATATTAAAAATTTTTTAGGTGAAATTTACAAACAGCTTTAGAAGTTTCGATTGCAATATTAAATATTCGAATCGATCAAAAATTTTTATTTTTATTCTAATTTTTAATATTTTCATAGTAGTTTAAAATAAATGTATCCATTAGAAAAAAACAAATTTGTAAACTAAACTATAAAAATCTTGTGATACACAATTCACTCACTATTTTAGAGCTGATGAATGAAATATCAAATATTTGAATCGATTAATAATTTTGATTTTTATTCAACTTTTTAATATGTTCATAGTATTTTAAAATAAATGTATCCATTAGGAAAGACAAGTTCGTAAACTAAAATATTAAAATCTTTTGATACACAATTCACTGACTAATCTAGACTTAGAGATTAGGATATCAAACATTCGAATCAATCAATAATTTTTATTTTTATTCTAACTTTTAATATTTCATAGTAGTTTAAAATAAATGTATCCATTAGAAAAAAACAAATTTGTAAACTATACTATTAAAATCTTTTGATACACAATTCACTCACTGATCTAGAGCTGATGTTTGGGATATTAAACATTTTAATCGATCAATAATTTTTATTTTTTTTCTAATTTTTAATATTTAAATAGTAGTTTAAAATAAATGTTTCCATTGAAAAAAACAAATTTGTAAACTAAACTTTTCAAATCTTTTGATACACGTTTCACTCGCTGATATAGAGCTGGTGATTTGGATATCAAACATTCGCATTGATAAAAAACATTTATTTTTATTCTAGTTTTTAATATTTTCATAGTAGTTTAAAATAAATGTATCCATTAGGAAAAAACAAATTTGTAAACTAAACTATTAAAATCTTTTGATACACAATTCACTCACTGATCTAGAGCTGGTGATTGGGATATCAAACATTCGAATAGATCAATAATTTTTATTTTTATTCTAATTATTAATATTTTCATAGTAGTTTAAAATAAATGTTTCGATTAGAAAAAACAAATTTGTAAACCAAACTATTAAAATCTTTTGATACACAATTCACTCACTGATCTAGAGGTGGTGATTGGAATATCAAACATTCGAATAGATCAATAATTTTTATTTTTATTCTAATTTGTAATATCTTCATAGTAGTTTAAAATAAATGTATCCATTAGAAAAAAACAAATTTGTAAACTAAACTATTAAAATCTTTTGATACACGATTCACTCACTGATCTAGAGCTGGTGATTGGGATATCAAACATTCGAATAGATCAATAATTTTTATTTTTATTCTAATTATTAATATTTTCATAGTAGTTTAAAATAAATGTTTCGATTAGGAAAAAACAAATTTGTAAACCAAACTATCAAAATGTTTTGATATGCAATTCACTCACTGATCTAGAGTTGGTGA
This sequence comes from Tipula confusa, assembly GCA_963556175.1. Lineage (NCBI taxonomy): Eukaryota > Metazoa > Arthropoda > Insecta > Diptera > Tipulidae > Tipula > Tipula confusa. The sequence goes on along the minus strand of CAUVYK010000088.1, from coordinate 50,711 downwards.
TTGTGATATCAAACATTAGAATCGATCAATAATTTTTATTTTTATTCTAATTTTAAATATTTCATAGAAGTTTAAAATAAATGTATCAATTAGACAAAAACAAATTTGTGAACTAAACTATTAAAATCTATTGATACACAATTCACTCACTGATCTAGATCTGGTGATTGGGATATCAAACTTTCGAATAGACCAATAATTTTTATTTTTATTCTAATTTTTATTATTTTCATAGGAGTTTAAAATAAATGTATCCATTAGAAAAAAAAATAAATTTGGAAACTAAAATATTTAAATCTTTTGATGCTTAATTCACTCAGTGATCTCGAGCTGGTAAGTGGGATATCAAACATTCGAATCGATCATTAATTTTTATATTTATTCTAATTTTTAACATTTTCATAGTAGTTTTAAATAAATATATCCATTAGAAAAAACTAATTTGTAAACTAAAATATTAAAATATTTTGATAAACAATTCACTCACTGATCAAGAGCTGGTGATTGAATTACCAAACATTTGAATCGATCAATAATTTTTGTTTTTATTTTAATTTTCAATATTTTCATAGTAGTTTAAAATTAATGTTTCCATTAGAAAAAAACAAATTTGTAATCTAAACTATTAAAATGTTTTGATACGCAATTCACTCACTGATCTTGAGCTTGGTATTGTGATATCAGACATTCGAATCGATCAATAATTTTAATTTTTATTCTAATTTTAAATATTTTCATAGAAGTTTAAAATAAATGTATCACTTAGACAAAAACAAATTTGTAAACTAAACTATTAAAATCTCTTGATACACAATTCATTCACTGATCAAGAGCTGGTGATTGGGATATCAAACTTTCGACTAGATCAATTATTTTTATTTTTATTCAATTTTTCAATATTTTCATAGAAGTTTAAAATAAATGTATCAATTAGACAAAAGCAAATTTGTAAACTAAAATATTAAAATCTTTTGATAAACGATTCACTCACTGATCTAGAGCTGGTGATTGGGATATCAAACATTCGAATCGATCATTAATTTTAATTTTTATTCTAATTTTTAATATTTTCACAGTAGTTTAAAATAAATGTTTCCATTAGAAAAAACAATTTTGTAAACTATAATAATAAAATCTTTTGATAAAAAATTCACTCACTGATTGAATTACTAAACATTTGAATCGATCAACAATTTTTATTTTTATTCTAATTTCAAATATTTTCATAGTAGTTTAAAATAAATGTATCCATTAAAAAAAAACAAATTTGTAAACTAAAATATTTAAATCTTTTGATTCTCAATTCACTCAGTGATCTAGAGCTGGTAAGTGGGATATCAAACATTCGAATCGATCATTAATTTTTATATTTATTCTAATTTTTAACATTTTCATAGTAGTTTAAAATAAATATATCCATTAGAAAAAACAAATTTGTAAACTAAAATATTAAAATCTTTTGATAAAAAATTCACTCAATGATCAGGTGATTGGGTTACCAAACATTTGAATAGATCAACAATTTCTATTTTTATTCTAATTTTCAATATTTTCATAGTAGTTTAAAATAAAAGTTTCCATTAGAAAAAACAAATTTGTAAACTAAACTATTAAATTGTTTTGATATGAATTCACTCACTGATCTAGAGCTGGTGATTGTGATATCAAACATTAGAATCGATCAATAATTTTTATTTTTATTCTAATTTTAAATATTTCATAGAAGTTTAAAATAAATGTATCAATTAGACAAAAACAAATTTGTGAACTAAACTATTAAAATCTTTTGATACACAATTCACTCACTGATCTAGAGGTGGTGATTGGGATATCAAACTTTCGAATAGACCAATAATTTTTATTTTTATTCTAATTTTTAATATTTTCATAGTAGTTTAAAATAAATGTATCCATTAGAAAAAAAAAACAAATTTGTAAACTGAAATATTAAAATCTTTTGATACACACTCCACTCGCTGGTTTAGAGCTGGTGATTCAGATATCAAACATTCGAATCGATAAATAATTTTAATTTATATTCTAATTTTTAATATTTTCATAGTAGTTTAAAATAAATGTATCGATTAGAAAAAAACAAATTTGTAAACTAAACTATTCAAATCTTTTGATACACAATTCATTCACTGATCTACAGCTGGTGATTGGGATATCAAACATTTGAATCGATAAATAATTTTGATTTTTATTCAACTTTTTAATATGTTCATAGTAGTTTAAAATAAATGTATCCATTAGGAAAAAAACAGTTTGTAAACTAAAATATTAAAATCTTTTGATACACAATTCACTGACTGATCTAGAACTGGTGATTGGGATATCAAACATTCGAATCAATCAATTATTTTTATTTTTATTCTAATTTTTAATATTTTCATAGTAGTTTAAAATAAATGTATCCATTAGAAAAAAACAAATTTGTAAACTAAACTATTAAAATCTTTTGATACACAATTCACTCACTGATCTAGAGCTGGTGATTGGGATATCAAACATTCGAATCGATCAAAAAAATTTTATTTTTCTTCAAATTTTTAATATTTTCATAGTAGTTTAAAATAAATGTATCGATTAGAAAAAAACAAATTTGTAAACTAAAATATTAAAATTTTTTTAGACGAAATTTACAAACAGCTTTAGAGCTTTCGATTGAGATATTAAATATTCGAATCGATCAAAAATTTTGATTTTTATTCTAATTTTTAATATTTTCATAGTAGTTTAAAATAAATGTATCTATTAGAAAAAAACAAATTTGTAAACTAAACTATTAAAATCTTTTGGTACACAATTTACTGACTGATCAAGACTTAGTGATTAGGATATCAAACATTCGAATCAATCAATAATTTATTTTTATTCTAATTTTTTATATTTCATAGTAGTTTAAAATAAATGTATCCTTTAGAAAAAAACAAATTTGTAAACTAAACTATTAAAACCTTTTGATACACAATGCACTCACTGATCTTGAGCTGATATTTGGGATATCAAACATTCGAATCGATCAATAATTTTTATTTTTATTCTAATTTTTAAAATTTTCATAGTAGTTTAAAATAAATATATCCATTGGAAAAAAACAAATTTGTAAACTAAACTACTAAAATCTTTTGATACACATTTCACTCATTGATCTAGAGCTGGTGATTGGGATATCAAATATTCGAATAGATCAATAATTTTTATTTTTATTCCAATTATCAATATTTTAATAGAAGTTTTAAATAAATGTTTCGATTAGGAAAAAACCAGTTTGTAAACTAAAATATTAAAATGTTTTGATACACAATTCACTCAGTGATCTGGAGCTGGTGATTGGGATACCAAACATTCGAATAGATCAATAATTTTAATTTTTTTTCTAATTTTTAATATTTTCATAGTAGTTTAAAATAAATGTATCGATTAGGAAAAAACAAATTTGTAAACTAAAATATTAAAATCTTTTGATAAACAATTCACTCACTGATCAAGAGCTGGTGATTGATTTACCAAACATTTGAATCGATCAATAATTTTTGTTTTTATTTTAATTTTCAATATTTTCATAGTTGTTTAAAATAAATGTTTCCATTAGAAAAAAACAAATTTGTAAACTAAACTATTAAAATGTTTTGATACGCAATTCGCTCACTGATCTTGAGCTGGTGATTGTGATATCAGACATTCGAATCGATCAATAATTTTTATTTTTATTCTAATTTTTAATATTTTCACAGTAGTTTAAAATAAATGTTTCCATTAGAAAAAAACAATTTTGTAAAGTATAATAATAAAATCTTTTGATAAAAAATTCACTCACTGATTGAATTACTAAACATTTGAATCGATCAACAATTTTTATTTTTATTCTAATTTTAAATATTTTCATAGTAGTTTAAAATAAATGTTTCCATTTGAAAAAAACCAATTTGTAAACTAAACTATTAAAATGTTTTTATACGCAATTCATTCATTGATCTAGAACTGGTGATTGTGATATCAAACATTCGAATCGATCAATAATTTTTCTTTTTATTCTAATTTTAAATATTTTCATACAAGTTTAAAATAAATGTATCAATTAGACAAAAACAAATTTGTAAACTAAACTATTAACATCTTTTGATACACAATTCACTTTGTGATCTAGAGCTGGTGATTGAGATATAAAACTTTCGAATCAATCAATAATTTTTATTTTTATTATAATTTTTAATATTTTCATAATAGTTTAAATTAAATGTATCGATTAGAAAAAAACAAATTTGTAATCTAAAATATTAAAATCTTTTGATACTTAATTCACTCACTGATCTAGAGCTGGTGATTGGGATATCAAACATTCGAATCAATCAATTATTTTTATTTTTATTCTAATTTTTAATTTTTTTATTGTAGCTTAAAATAAATATATCCATTAGGAAAAAAAAATTTGTAAACTAAACTATTAAAATCTTTTGATACAAAATTCACTGACTAATCCAGACTTAGAGATTATGATATCAAACATTCGAATCAATCAAAATTTTTTATTTTTATTATAATTTTTAATATTTCATAGTAGTTTAAAATGAATTAATCCATTAGAAAAAAACAAATTTGTAAACTAAACTATTAAAATGTTTTGATACGCAATTCATTCACTGATCTAGAACTGGTGATTGTGATATCAAACATTCGAATCGATCAATAATTTTTATTTTTATTCTAATTTTAAATATTTTCATAAAAGTTTAAAATAAAAGTATCAATTAGACAAAAACAAATTTGTAAACTAAACTATTAAAATCTTTTGATACACAATTCACTCACTGATATAGAGCTGATGTTTGAGATATTAAAAATTTGAATCGATCAAAAACTTTTTTTTTTATTCTAATTTTTAATATTTTCATAGTAGTTTAAAATAAATGTATCCATTGGAGAAAAACAAATTTGTAAACTAAACTTTTCAAATCTTTTGATACACATTTCACTCACTGATATAGGGCTGGTGATTGGGATATCAAACATTCGCATTGATCAATAACATTTATTTTTATTCTAATTTTTAATATTTTCATAGTAATTTAAAATAAATGTATCCATTAGAAAAAAACAAATTTGTAAACTAAACTGTTAAAATCTTTTGATACACAATTCACTCACTGATCTAGAGCTGGTGATTGGGATATCAAACATTCGAATAGATCAATAATTTTTATTTTTATTCTAATTATTAATATTTTCATAGTAGTTTTAAATAAATGTTTTGATTAGGAAAAAACAAATTTGTAAACTAAATTATTTAAATCTTTTGATACACGATTCACTCACTGATCTAGAGCTGGTGATTGGGATATCAAACATTCGAATCGATCTTTAATTTTTATATTTATTCTAATTTATAATATTTTAATAGAAGTTTAAAATAAATGTTTCCATTAGAAAAAACAAATTTGTAAACTAAACTATTAAAATGTTTTGATACGCAATTCACTCACTGATCTAGAGCTGGTGATTGTGAAATCAAACATTAGAATCGATTAAAAATTTTTATTTTTATTCTAATTTTAAATATTTCATAGAAGTTCAAAATAAATGTATCAATTAGACAAAAACAAATTTGTAAACTAGACTATTAAAATCTTTTGATACACAATTCACTCACTGATCTAGAGCTGGTGATTGGGATATCAAACTTTCGAATAGATCAATAATTTTTATTTTTATTCTAATTTTTAATATTTTCATAGTAGTTTAAAATAAATGTATCCATTAGAAAAAAAAACAAATTTGTAAACTAAACTATTAAAATCTTTTGATGCTCAATTCACTCAGTGATCTAGAGCTGGTGAATGAAATATCAAATATTTGAATCGATCATTAATTTTTATATTTATTCTAATTTTTAACATTTTCATAGTAGTTTAAAATAAATGTATCGATTAAAATATTAAAATCTTTTGATACACAATCCACTCACTGATCTAGAGCTAATGAAGCACAATTCACTCACTGATCTTCAGCTGGTGATTGAAATATCAAACATTTGAATCGATAAATAATTTTGATTTTTATTCAACTTTTTAATTTGTTCATTAAAATAAATTTGTAGTTTAAAACAAATGTATCCATTAGGAAAAAACCAGTTTGTAAACTAAAATTTTAAAATCTTTTGATACACAATTCACTGACTGATCTAGACCTGGTGATTGGGATATCAAACATTCGAATCAATCAATTATTTTTAATTTTATTCTAATTTTTAATTATTTCATAGTAGTTTAAAATAAATGTATCTATTAGAAAAAAACAAATTTGTAAACTAAACTATTAAAATCTATTGATACACAATTCACTCACTGATCTAGAGCTGGAGATTGGGATATCATACATTCGAAACGATCAAAAATTTTTATTTTTATTCTAATTTTTAATATTTTCATAGTAGTTAAAAATAAATGTATCGATTAGAAAAAAACAAATTTGTAAACTAAAATATTAAAAATTTTTTAGACGAAATTTACAAACAGCTTTAGAGCTTTCGATTGAGATATTAAATATTCGAATCGATGAAAAATTTTTATTTTTATTCTAATTTTTAATATTTTCATAGTAGTTTAAAATAAATGTATCCATTAGAAAAAAACAAATTTGTAAACTAAAATATTAAAATGTTTTGATACACGATTCACTCACTGATCTAGAGCTGGTGATTGGGATACCAGACATTCGAATCGATCATTAATTATTATATTTATTCTAATTTTTAATATTTTCATAGTAGTTTAAAATAAATGTTTCCATTAGAAAAAAACAAATTTGTAAACTAAACTATTAAAATCTTTTGATAAACAATTCACTCACTAATCTAGAGCTGGTGATTGGGATATCGCACATTCGAATCGATCAACAATTTTTATTTTTATTCTAATTTTTAATATTTTCATAATAGTTAAAAATAAATGTATCGATTAGAAAAAAACAAATTTGTAAACTAAAATATTAAAAATTTTTTAGACGAAATTTACACACAGCTTTAGAGCTTTCGATTGAAATATTAAATATTCGAATCGATCAAAAATTTTTATTTTTATTCTAATTTTTAATATTTTCATAGTAGTTTAAAATAAATGTATCCATTAGAAAAAAACAAATTTGTAAACTAAACTATTAAAATCTTGTGATACACAATTCACTCACTATTTTAGAGCTGGTGAATGAAATATCAAATATTTGAATCGATCAATAATTTTGATTTTTATTCAACTTTTTAATATGTTCATAGTATTTTAAAATAAATGTATCCATTAGGAAACAACAAGTTTGTAAACTAAAATATTAAAATCTTTTGATACAAAATCCACTGACTAATCTAGGCTTAGAGATTAAGATATCAAACATTCGAACCAATCAATAATTTTTATTTTTATTCTAATTTTTAATATTTCATAGTAGTTTAAAATAAATGTATCCATTAGAAAAAAACAAATTTGTAAACTAAACTATTAAAATCTTTTGATACACAATTCACTCACTGATCTAGAGCTGATGTTTAAGATATTAAACATTTGAATCGATCAATAATTTTTATTTTTATTCTAATTTTTAATATTTTAATAGTAGTTTAAAATAAATGTATCCATTGAAAAAAACAAATTTGTAAACTAAAATATTAAAATCTTTTGATACAAAATCCACTGACTAATCTAGGCTTAGAGATTAAGATATCAAACATTCGAACCAATCAATAATTTTTATTTTTATTCTAATTTTTAATATTTCATAGTAGTTTAAAATAAATGTATCCATTAAAAAAAAACAAATTTGTAAACTAAACTATTAAAATCTTTTGATACACAATTCACTCACTGATCTAGAGCTGATGTTTAAGATATTAAACATTTGAATCGATCAATAATTTTTATTTTTATTCTAATTTTTAATATTTTAATAGTAGTTTAAAATAAATGTATCCATTAGAAAAAAACAAATTTGTAAACTAAACTATTAAAATCTTTTGATACACAATTCACTCATTGATCTAGAGCTGGTGATTGGGATATCAAACATTCGAATAGATCAATCATTATCATTTTTATTCAAATTATTAATATTTTCATAGTAGTTTTAAATAAATGTTTCGATTAGGAAAAAACAAATTTGTAAACCAAACTATTAAAATCTTTTGATACACAATTCACTTACTGATCTAGAGGTGGTGATTGGGATATCAAACATTCGAATCGATAAATAATTTTTATTTTTATTCTAATTTGTAATATCTTCATAGTAGTTTAAAATAAATGTATCGATTAGAAAAAAACAAATTTGTAAATTAAACTATTCAAATCTTTTGATACACAATTCACTCACTGATCTAGACCTGGTGATTGGGATATCAAACATTCGTATTGATCAATAATTGTTATTTTTATTCTAATTTTTAATATTTTCATAGCAGTTTAAAATAAATGTATCCATTAGAAAAAAACAAATTTGTAAACTATTAAAATCTTTTGATACACGATTCACTCACTGATCTAGAGCTGGTAATTGGGATATCAAACTTTCGAATAGATCAATAATTTTTATTTTTATTCTTATTTTTATTATTTTCATAGTAGTTTAAAATAAATGTATCCATTAGAAAAAAAAACAAATTTGTAAACTAAAATATTAAAATCTTTTGATGCTCAATTCACTCAGTGATCTAGATCTGGTAAATGGGATATCAAACATCCGGATCGATCATTAATTTTTATATTTATTCTAATTTTTAACATTTTCATAGTAGTTTAAAATAAATGAATCGATTAGGAAAAAACAAATTTGTAAAATAAAATATTATAATCTTTTGATACACAATCCACTCACTGTTTTAGAGCTGGTGATTCAGATATCAAACATTCGAATCGATACATAATTTTAATTTTTATTCTAATTTTTAATATTTTCATAGTAGTTTAAAATAAATGTATCGATTAGAAAAAAACAAATTTGTAAACTAAACTATTCAAATCTTTTGATACACAATATATTCACTGATCTACAGCTGGTGATTGGGATATCAAACAATTAAATCGATAAATAATTTTGATTTTTATTCAACTTTTTAAAATGTTCATAGTAGTTTAAAATAAATGTATCCATTAGGAAAAAACCAGTTTGTAAACTAAAATATTAAAATCTTTTGATACACAATTCACTGACTGATCTAGACCTGGTGATTGTGATATCAAACATTCGAATCAATCAATTATTTTTATTTTTAGTCTAATTTTTAAATTTTTCATAGTAGTTTAAAATAAACTAAACTATTAAAATCTTTTGATACACAATTCACCCACTGATCTAGAGCTGGTGATTGGGATATAAAACATTCGAATCGATCAAAAAAAAATCTATTTTTATTCTAATTTTTAATATTTTCATAGTAGTTTAAAATAAATGTATCGATTAGAAAAAAACAAATTTGTAAACTAAAATATTAAAATCTTTTGATTAACAATTCACTCACTGATCAAGAGCTGGTGATTGAGTTACCAAACATTTGAATCGATCAATAATTTTTGTTTTTATTTTAATTTTCAATATTTTCGTAGTAGTTTAAAATAAATGTATCCATTAGAAAAAAACAAATTTGTAAACTTAACTATTAAAATGTTTTGATAGGCGATTCACTCACTGATCTAGAGCTGGTGATTGTGATATCAGACATTTGAATCGATCAATAAGTTTTATTTTTATTCTAATTTTTAAAATTTTCATAGTAGTTTAAAATAAATGTATCTATTGGAAAAAAACATATTTGTAAACTAAACTATTAAAATCTTTTAGTACACAATTCACTGACTGATCTAGACTTAGTGATTAAGATATCAAACATTCGAATCAATCAATAATTTTTTTTTTATTCTTATTTTAATTATTTCATAGTAGTTTAAAATAAATGTATCCTTTAGAAAAAAACAAATTTGTAAACTAAACTATTAAAATCTTTTGATACACAATTCACTCACTAATCTAGATCTGATGTTTGGGATATCAAACATTCGAATCGATTACTATTTTTTATTTTTATTCTAATTTTTAAAATTTTCATAGTAGTTTAAAATAAATATATCAATTGGAAAAAAACAAATTTGTAAACTAAACTACTAAAATCTTTTGATACACATTTCACTCGTTGATCTATAGCTGGTGATTGGGATATCAAACATTCGAATAGATCAGTAATTTTTATTTTTATTCCAATTATCAATATTTTCATAGTAGTTTTAAATAAATGGTTTTATAAGGAAAAAACCAGTTTGTAAACAAAAATATTAAAATGTTTTGATACACAATTCACTCAGTGATCTGGAACTGGTGATTGGGATATCAAACATTCGAATAGATCAATAATTTTAATTTTTATTCTAATTTTTAATATTTTTATAGTAGTTTAAAATAAATGTATCGCTTAGGAAAAAACAAATTTGAAAACTAAAATATTAAAATCTTTTGATACACGATTCACTCACTGATCTAGAGCTGGTGATTGGGATATCAAACATTGGAATCGATCATTAATTTTTATATTTATTCTAAATTTTAATATTTTAATAGTAGTTTAAAATAAATGTATCCATTAGAAAAAAACAAATTTGTAAACTAAAATATTAAAATCTTTTGATTAACAATTCACTCACTGATCAAGAGCTGGTGATTGAGTTACCAAACATTTGAATCGATCAATAATTTTTGTTTTTATTTTAATTTTCAATATTTTCGTAGTAGTTTAAAATAAATGTATCCATTAGAAAAAAACAAATTTGTAAACTTAACTATTAAAATGTTTTGATAGGCGATTCACTCACTGATCTAGAGCTGGTGATTGTGATATCAGACATTTGAATCGATCAATAAGTTTTATTTTTATTCTAATTTTAAATATTTTCATAGAAGTTTAAAATAAATGTATCACTTAGACAAAAACAAATTTGTAAACTAAACTATTAAAATCTTTTGATACACAATTCACTCACTGATCAAGAGCTGGTGATTGGGATATCAAACTTTCGAATAGATCAATTATTTTTATTTTAATTCTAATTTTCAATATTTTCATAAAAGTTTAAAATAAATGTTTCCATTAGAAAAAAACCAATTTGTAGACTAAACTATTAAAATGTTTTGATACGCAATTCATTCACTGATCTAGAACTGGTGATTGTGATATCAAACATTCGAATCGATCAATAATTTTTATTTTTATTCTAATTTTAAATATTTTCATACAATTTTAAAATAAATGTATCAATTAGACAAAAACAAATTTGTAAACTCAACTATTAAAGTCTTTTGATACACAATTCACTCACTGATCTAGAGCTGGTGATTGGGATATCAAACATCCGAATCTATCAGAAAATTTTATTTTTATTCTTATTTTTAATATTTTCATAGAAGTTAAAAATAAATGTATCGATTAGAAAAAAACAAATTTGTAAACTAAAATATTAAAAATTTTTTAGACGAAATTTACACACAGCTTAAGAGCTTTCGATTGAAATATCAAATATTCGAATCAATCAAAAAATTTTATTTTTATTCTAATTTTTAAAATTTTCATAGTAGTTTAAAATAAATGTATCTATTAGAAAAAAACAAATTTGTAAACTAAACTATTAAAATCTTTTGATACACAATTCACTCACTATTTCAGAGCTGGTGAATGAAATATCAAATATTTGAATCGATTAATAATTTTGATTTTTATTCAATTTTTTTAATATGTTCATAGTATTTTAAAATAAATGTATCCATTAGAAAAAAAACAATTTGTAAACTAGACTATTAAAATCTTTTGATACACAATCCACTCACTGATCTAGAGCTGGTGATTGGGATATCAAACATTCGCATTGATCAATAACTGTTATTTTTATTCTAGTTTTTAATTATTTCATAGTAGTTAAAAATAAATGTATCCATTAGAAAAAAACTAATTTGTAAACTAAACTATTAAAATCTTTTGATACACAATTCACTGACTAATCTAGACTTAGAGATTAGGATATCAAACATTCGAATCAATAAATAATTTTTATTTTTATTCTAATTTGTCATATCTTCATAGTAGTTTTAAAAAAATGTTTCGATTAGGAAAAAACAAATTTGTAAACCAAACTATTACAATCTTTTGATACACAATTCACTCACTGATCAAGAGCTGGTGATTGAGTTACCAAACATTTGAATAGATCAACAATTTTTATTTTTATTCTAATTTTCAATATTTTCATAGTAGTTTAAAATAAATGTATCCATTAGAAAAAAACAAATTTGTAAACTAAACTATTAAAATCTTTTGATACACAATTCACTCACTGATCTAGAGCTGGTTATTGTGATATCAAACATTCATCGATCAACAATTTTTATTTTTATTCTAATTTTTAATATTTTCACAGTAGTTTAAAATAAATGTTTCCATTAGAAAAAAACAATTTTGTAAACTAAAATATTAAAACCTTTTGATAAAAAATTCACTCACTGAATGAATTACCAAACATTTGGATCGATCAACAATTTTTATTTTTATTCTAATTTTCAATATTTTCATAGTGGTTTAAAATTAATGTTTCCATTAGAAAAAAACAAATTTGTAAACTAAACTATTAAAATGTTTTGATACGCAATTCACTGATCTAGAACTGGTGATTGTGATATCAAACATTCGAATCGATCAATAATTTTTATTTTTATTCTAATTTTAAATATTTTCATACAATTTTAAAATAAATGTATCAATTAGACAAAAACAAATTTGTAAACTAAACTATTAAAATCTTTTGATACACAATTCACTCACTGATCTAGAGCTGGTGATTGGGATATCAAACATCCGAATCTATCAAAAATTTTTATTTTTATTCTTATTTTTAATATTTTCATAGTAGTTAAAAATAAATGCATCGATTAGAAAAAAACAAATTTGTAAACTAAAATATTAAAATTTTTTTTGAAGAAATTTACACACAGCTTAAGAGCTTTCGATTAAAATATTTAATATTCGAATCAATCAAAAAATTTTATTTTTATTCTAATTTTTAAAATTTTCATGGTAGTTTAAAATAAATGTATCTATTAGAAAAAAACAAATTTGTAAACTATACTATTAAAATCTTTTGATACACAATTCACTCACTATTTTAGAGCTGGTGAATGAAATATCAAATATTTGAATCGATCAATAATTTTGATTTTTATTCAACTTTTTAATATGATCATAGTATTTTAATATAAATGTATCCTTTAGGAAAAAACAAGTTTGTAAACTAAAATATTAAAATCTTTTGATACACAATTCGCTGACTAATCTAGACTTAGAGATTAGGATATCAAACATTCGAAACAATCAATAATTTTTATTTTTATTATAATTTTTAATATTTCATAGTAGTTTAAAATGAATTGATCCATTAGAAAAAAACAAATTTGTAAACTAAACTATTAAAATGTTTTGATAAGCAATTCATTCACTGATCGAGAGCTGGTGATTGGGATATCAAACATCCGAATAGATCAATAATTTTTATTTTTATTCTAATTTTAAATATTTTCATACAAGTTTAAAATAAAGGTATCAATTAGACAAAAACAAATTTGTAAACTAAACTATTAAAATCTTTTGATACACAATTCACTCACTGATATAGAGCTGATGTTTGGGATATTAAACATTTGAATCGATCAATAATTTTTATTTTTATTCTAATTTTTAATATTTTCATACAAGTGTAAAATAAATGTTTCCATTGGAGAAAAACAAATTTGTAAACTAAACTTTTCAAATCTTTTGATACACATTTCACTCACTGATCTAGAGCTGGTGATTGTGATATCAGACATTCGAATCGATCAATAATTTTTATTTTTATTCTAAATATAAAAATTTTCATAGAAGTTTAAAATAAATGTATCACTTAGACAAAAACAAATTTGTAAACTAAACTATTATAATCTTTTGATACACAATTCACTCACTGATCAAGAGCTGGTGACTGGGATATCAAATTTTCGACTAGATCAATTATTTTTATTTATATTCTAATTATCAATATTTTCATAGTAGTATAAAATAAATGTTTTCATTAGAAAAAAACAAATTTGTAAACTAAAGTATTAAAATGTTTTGATACGCAATTCATTCACTGATCTAGAACTGGTGATTGTGATATCAAACATTCGAATCGATCAATAATTTTTATTTTTATTCTAATTTTAAATATTTTCATACAAGTTTAAAATAAATGTATCAATTAGACAAAAACAAATTTGTAAACTAAACTATTAAAATCTTTTGATACACAATTCACTCACTGATCTAGAGCTGGTGATTGGGGATATCAAACATTCGAATCGATCAAAAAAAAATTATTTTTATCTAATTTTTAATATTTTCATAGTAGTTTAAAATAACTGTATCGATTAGAAAAAATCAAATTTGTAAACTAAAATATTAAAAATTTTTTAGACGAAATTTACACACAGCTTAACAGCTTTCGATTGAAATATTAAATATTCGAATCGATCAAAAAATTTTAATTTTATTCTAATTTTTAATATTTTCATTGTAGTTTAAAATAAATGTATCGATTAGAAAAAAACAAATTTGTAAACTAAACTATTCAAATCTTTTGATACACAATTCACTCACTGATATAGACCTGATGATTGGGATATCAAACATTCGCATTGATCAATAACTGTTATTTTTATTCTAATTTTTAATATTTTCATAGTAGCTGAAAATAAATTTATCTATTAGAAAAAAACCAATTTGTAAACTAAAATATTAAGATCTTTTGATACACATTTCACTCACTGATCTAAGGCTAGTGATTTAGGTAACAAACATTCGAATCGATCAATAATTTTTATTTTTATTCTAATTTTTAATATTTTCATAGTAGTTTAAATTTATTGAATCCATTGAAAAAAAAACAAATTTGTAAACTAAACTAGTAAAATATTTTGATACACAATTCACTCAGTGATCTAGAGCTGGTGATTGAGATATTAAACTTTCGAATCAATCAATAATTTTTATTTTTATTATAATTTTTAATATTTTCATATTAGTTTAAAATAAATGTATCGATTAGAAAAAAACAAATTTGTAATCTAAAATATTAAATTTTTTTTAGACGAAATTCACACACAACTTTAGAGCTTGCGATTGAGATATTAAACATTCGAATCGATCAATAAATTTATTTTTATTCAACTATAATATTTTCGTAGTAGTTTGAAGTAGTAAAATATTTTGATACACAATTCACTCAGTGATCTAGAGCTGGTGATTGTGATATCAGACATTCGAATCGATCAATAATTTTTATTTTTATTCTAAATATAAAAATTGTCATAGTAGTTTAAAATTAATGTATCGATTAGAAAAAAACAAATTTGTAAACTAAACTATTCAAATCTTTTGATACACAATTCACTCACTGATCTAGACCTGGCGATTGGGATATCAAACATTCGCATTGATCAATAATTGTTATTTTTATTCTAATTTTCAATATTTTCATAGTAGTTTAAAATAAATGTATCCATTAGAAAAAAATAAATTTGTAAACTAAACTATTATAATCTTTTGATACACAATTCACTCGCTAATCTAGAGCTGGTGAGTGGGATATCAAACATTCAAACCGATCAATAATTTTTATTTAAATTATAATTTTCAATATTTTCATGGTAGTTTAAAATAAATATTTCCATTAGAAAAAAACAAGTTTGTAAACTAAACTTTTATAATGTTTTGATACGCTATTCACTCGCTGATTTACAGCTGGTGATTGGAATATCAAACATTCGAATCGATAAATAATTTTTATTTTTATCCTAATTTTTAATATTTTTATAGTAGTTTAAAATTGATGTATCCATTAGAAAAAAACAAATTTATAAACTAAACCATTAAAATCTTTTGATAAACAATTCATTCACTGTTTTATAGCTGGTGATTTGGATATAAAACATTCGAATCGATCAATAATTTATATTTTTATTCTAATTTTCAATATTTTATTGGTAGTTTAAAATAAATCTTTCCATTAGAAAAAAACAAATATGTAAACTAAACTTTTAAAATATTTGGATACGCTATTCACTCGCTGATCTACAGCTGGTGATTATGATATCAAACATTCGATTCGATCAATTATTTTAATTTTTATTTTAGTTTTAAATATTTTCATAGAAGTTTAAAATAAATGTATCAATTAGACCGAAACAAATTTGTAAACTAAACTATTAAAATCTTTTGATACAAAATTCACTCAGTGATCTAGAGCTGGTGATTGGGATATCAAACATTCGAATGGATCATTAATTTTTATATTTATTCTAATTTTTAACATTTTCATAGTAGTTTAAAATAAATGTATCGATTAGGAAAAAACAAATTTGTAAACTATAATATTAAAATCATTGATACACAATTTACTCACTGATCTAGAGCTGTTGATTGGGATATCGAACATTCGAATCGATAAATAATTTTTATTTTTATTCTAATTTTTAATATTTTCATAGAAGTTTAAAATAAATGTATTGATTAGAAAAAAACAAATTTGTAAACTGAACTATTCAAATCTTTTGATAAACAATTCACCCACTGATCTAGAGCTGGTGATTGGGATATCAAAAATTTGCATTGATCAATAATTTTTATTTTTATTCTAATTTGTAATATTTTCATAGTAGTTTAAAATAAATGTATCCATTAGAAAAAAACAAATTAGTAAACTATTAAAATATTTTGATACACAATTCACTCAGTGATCTAGGGCTGGTAATTGGGATGTCAAACATTCGAAACGATCAATAATTTCTATTTTTATTCTAATTTTTAATATTTTCATATTAGTTTAAAATAAATGTATCCATTAGAAAAAAACAAATTTGTAAACTAAACTATTAAAATCTTTTGATACACAATTCACTCACTGTTTTAGAGCTGGTGATTGGGATATCAAACATTCAAATCGATCAATAATTTTTATTTTTATTCTAATTTTTAATATTTTCATAGTACATTAAAAAACATGTATCCATTAGTAAAAACAAATTTGTAAACTAAATTGTTAAAATCTTTTGATACACAATTCACTCACTGATCTAGAGCTGATGATTGAGGTATCAAACATTTGAATCGATCAATAAATTTTATTTTTATTCTAATTTTTAATATTTTCATAGTAGTTTAAAATAAATGTTTCCATTAGAAAAAAACAAATTTGTAAACTAAAACATTAAAATCTTTTGATACATAATTCATTCACTGATCTAGTGCTGGTGATTTTGATATCAAACAATCGAATCGATCAATAATTTTTATTTTTATTCTAATTTTCAATATTTTCATGTAAGTTTAAAATAAAGGTTTCCATTAGAAAAAAACAAATTTGTAAACTAAACTATTAAAATCTTTTGATACACAATTCACTGACTAATCCAGACCTGGTGATTGGGATATCAAACATTCAAATCGATCAATAATTTTTATTTTTATTCTAATTTTTATTATTTTACTAGTAGTTTAAAATAAACGTATCGATTAGGAAAAATTAAATTTGTAAACTAAAATATTAAAAATTATTTAGACGAAATTATCACACAGCTTTAGAGCTTTCGATTGAGGTATTCAATATTCGAATCGATAAAAAATTTTGATTTTTATTCAACTTTTTAATATTTTCATAGTAGTTTAAAATAAATGTATCCATTAGAAAAAAACAAATTTGTAAACTAAACTACTAAAATTTTTTGGTACACAATTCACTTACTTATCTTTAGCTGGTGAATGAAATATCAAACATTTGAATCGATCAATAATTTTGATTTTTATTCTAATTTTCAATATTTTCATTGTAGTTTAAAATAAATGTTTCAATTAGAAAAAAAAACAAATTTGTAAACTAAACTATTAAATTGTTTTGATACGCAATTCACTCACTGATCCAGAGCTAATGACTGGGATATCAAACATTCGAATAGATCAATAATTTTTATTTTTATTTTAATTTTTAATATTTTCATAGTAGTTTAAAATAAATGTATTGATTAGGTAAAAACAAATTTGTAAACTAAAATATTAAAATCTTTTGATACACAATTCACTCTGTGATCTAGAGCTGGTGATTGGGATATCAAACATTCGAATCGATAAATAATTTTTATTTTTATTCTAATTTTTAATATTTTCATAGTAGTTTAAAATAAATGTATCGATTAGAAAAAAACAAATTTGTAATCTGACCTATTCAAATCTTTTGATACACAATTCACCCACTGATCTAGAGCTTGTGATTTGGATATCAAACATTCGCATTGATCAATAATTTTTATTTTTATTCTAATTTTTAATATTTTCATAGTAGTTTAAAATAAATGTATCCATTAGAAAAAAACAAACTTGTAAACTAAATTGTTAAAATCTTTTGATACACAATTCACTCACTGATCTAGGGCTGGTAATTGGAATGTCAAACATTCGAAACGATCAATAATTTCTATTTTTATTCTAATTTTTAATATTTTCCTTTTAGTTTAAAATAAATGTATCCATTAGAAAAAAACAAATTTGTAAACTAAACTATTAAAATCTTTTGATACACAATTCACTCACTCGTTTAGAGCTGGTGATTGAGGTATTAAATATTCGAATCGATTAATAATTTTTATTTTTATTCTAATTTTCAATATTTTCATGGTAGTTTAAAATAAATGTTTCCATTAGAAAAAAACAAATTTGTAAACTAAAACATTAAAATCTTTTGATACACAATTCACTCGCTGATCTAGTGCTGGTGATTGAGGTATTAAATATTCGAATCGATCAAATATTTTTATTTTTATTCTAATTTTTAATATTTTCATGGGAGTTTAAAATAAATGTTTCCATTAGAAAAAAACAAATTTGTAAACTAAACTATTAAAATCTTTTGATACATAATTCACTGACTAATCCAGACCTGGTGATTGGGATATCAAACATTCGAATCAATTAATAATTTTTATTTTTATTCTATTTTTTAATATTTTCATAGTAGTTTAAAATAAATGTATCCATTAGAAAAAAACAAATTTGAAAATTAAACTATTAAAATCTTTTGATACACAATTCACTCACTGTTTTAGAGCTGGTGATTTTGATATCAAATATTCGAATCGATCAAAAATTTTTTTTTTTTTTATTCTTATTTTAAATATTTTCATAGTAGTTAAAAATAAATGTATCGATTAGAAAAAAACAAATTTATAAACTAAAATATTAAAAAATTTTTAGACGAAATTATCACACAACTTTAGAGCTTTCGATTGAGATATTAAATATTCGAATCGATCAAAAATTTTGATTTTTATTCAACTTTTTAAAATTTTCATAGTAGTTTAAAATAAATGTATCCATAAGAAAAAAACCAATTTGTAAACTAAACTATTAAAATCTTTTGATACACAATTCACTAACTTATCTTTAGCTGGTGAATGAAATATCAAACATTTGAATCGATCAATAATTTTGATTTTTTATTCAAATTTTAAATATTTTCATAGTAGTTTAAAATTAATGTATCCATTAGAAAAAAACAAATTTGTAAACAAAAATATATAAATCTTTTGGTACACAATTCACTTACTTATCTTTAGCTGGTGAATGAAATATCAAACATTTGAATCGATCAATAATTTTGATTTTTATTCAAATTTTAATAAGTTCATAGTATTTTAAAATATATGTATCCATTAGGAAAAAACAAGTTTGTAAACTAAATTATTTTGTAAACAAAAATATTAAAATCTTTTGATACACAATTCACTCAATGATCAAGAGCTGGTGATTGAGTTACCAAACATTTGAATCGATCAATAATTATTATTTTAATTCTTATTGTCAATATTTTCATAGTAGTTTAAAATAAATGTATCAATTAGACACAAACAAATTTGTAAACTAAACTATTGAAATTTTTTGATACACAATTCACTCACTGCTCTAGAGCTAATGACTGGGATATCAAACATTCGAATAGATTAATAATTTTTATTTTTATTCTAATTTTTAATATTTTCATAGTAGTTTAAAATAAATGCATTGATTAGGAAAAAACAAATTTGTAAAATAAAATATTAAAATCTTTTGAAACACAATTCACTCAGTGATCTAGAGCTGGTGATTGGGATATTACACATTCGCATTGATCAATATTTTTTATATTTATTCTAATTTTTAACATTTTTATACCAGTTTAAAATAAATGTATCGATTAGGAAAAAGCAAATTTGTACATTAAACTATTAAAATCTTTTGATACACAATTCACTCACTGATCTAGAGCTGGTGATTGGGATATCAAACATTCGAATCTATAAATAATTTTTATTTTTATTTTAATTTTTATTATTTTCATAGTAGTTTAAAATAAATGTATCGATCAGAAAAAAACAAATTTGTAAACTAAACTATTCAAATCTTTTGATACAAAATCACCCACTGATCTAGAGCTGGTGATTGGGATATCAAACATTCGCATTGATCAATAATTTTTATTTTTATTCTAATTTATAAAATTTTCATAGTAGTTTAAAATAAATGTATCCATTAGTAAAAACAAATTTGTGAACTAAATTGTTAAAATCTTTTGATACACAATTCACTCACTGATCTAGAGCTGGTGGTTGAGGTATCAAACAATTGAATCGATCAATAAATTTTATTTTTATTTTATTTTTTAATATTTTCATAGTAGTTTAAAATAAATGTTTCCATTAGAAAAAAACAAATTTGTAAACTAAAATATTAAAATCTTTTGATACACAATTCACTCACTGATCTAGAGCTGGTGATTGTGATATCAAACATTCGAATCGATCAATAATTTTTATTTTTATTCTAATTTTTAATCTTTTCATGGTAGTTTAAAATAAATGTTTCCAATAGAAAAAAACAAATTTGTAAACTAAACTATTAAAATCTTTTGATACACAATTTACTGACTACTCCAGACCTGGTGATTGGGATATCAAACATTCGAATCGATCAAAAATTTTTATTTTTATTCTTATTTTTAATATTTTCATAGTAGTTTAAAATAAATGTATCCACTAGAAAAAAACAAATTTGTAAATTGAACTATTAAAATCTTTTAATACACAATTCACTCACTGATCTATAGCTGGTGATTGGGATACCAAATACTCGAATTGATCAAAATTTTTTATTTTTATTCTAATTTTTAATATTTTTATAGTAGTTAAAAATAAATGTGTCGATTAGAACAAAACAAATTTGTAAACTAAAATATTAAAAAAATTTTAGATGAAACTATCAAACAGCGTTAGGGCTTTTAATTGAGGTATTAAATATTCGAATCGATCAAAAATTATGGTTTTTATTCAACTTTTTAATATTTTCATAGTAGTTTAAAATAAATGTATCCATTAGAAAAAAACAAATTTGTAAACTAAACTATTAAAATCTTTTGGTACACAATTCACTTACTTATCTTTAGCTGGTGAATGAAATATCAAACATTTGAATCGATCAATAATTTTGATTTTTATTCAATTTTTTAATATGTTCAAAGTATTTTAAAATAAATGTATCCATTAGGAAAAAACAAGTTTGTAAACTAAATTATTTTGTAAACTAAAATATTAAAATCTTTTGATACACAATTCATTCAATGATAAAGAGCTGGTGATTGAATTACCAAACATTTGAATCGATCAATAATTTTTATTTTTATTCTTATTTTCAATATTTTCATTGTAGTTTAAAATAAAGTTTCCATTAGAAAAAAACAAATTTGTAAACTAACCTATTAAATTGTTTTGAAACGCAATTCACTCACTGATCTAGAGCTAATGACTGGGATATCAAACATTCGAATAGATCAATAATTTTTATTTTTATTTTAATTTTTAATATTTTCATAGTAGTTTAAAATAAATGTTTTGATTAGGAAAAAACAAATTTGTAAAATAAAATATTAAAATCTTTTGATACACAATTCACTCAGTGATCTAGAGCTGGTGATTGGGATATCAAACATTCGAATCGATAAATAATTTTTATTTTTATTCTAATTTTTAATATTTTCATAGTAGTTTAAAATTAATGTATCGATTAGAAAAAAACAAATTTGTAAACTGAACTATTCAAATCTTTTGACACACAATTTTCCCACTGATCTAGAGCTGGTGATTTGGATATCAAACATTCGCATTGATCAATAATTTTTATTTTTATTCTAATTTTTAATATTTTCATATTAGTTTAAAATAAATGTATCCATTAGAAAAAAACAAACTTGTAAACTAAATCGTTAAAATCTTTTGATACACAATTCACTCACTGATCTAGGGCTGGTAATTGGAATGTCAAACATTCAAAACGATCAATAATTTCTATTTTTATTCAAATTTTTAATATTGTCATAGTAGTTTAAAATAAATGTATCCATTAGAAAAAACCAATTTTGTAAACTAAACTATTAAAATCTTTTGATACACAATTCACTCCCTGGTTTAGAGCTGGTGATTGGGATATCAAACATTCAAATCGATCAATAATTTTTATTTTTTATTCTAATTTATAAAATTTTCATAGTAGATTGAAAAACATGTATCCATTAGTAAAAACAAATTTGTAAACTAAATTGTTATAATCTTTTGATACACAATTCACTCACTGATCTAGAGCTGGAGATTGAGGTATCAAACATTTGAATCGATCAATAAATTTTATTTTTATTCTAATTTTTAATATTTTCAAAGTAGTTTAAAATAAATGTTTTCATTAGAAAAAAACAAATTTGTAATCTAAAACATTAAAATCTTTTGATACACAATTCACTCACTGATCTAGAGCTGGTGATTGAGGTATTAAATATTCGAATCGATCAATAATTTTTGTTTTTATTCAAATTTTCAATATTTTCATGGTAGTTTAAAATAAATGTTTCCATTAGAAAAAAAACAAATTTGTAAACTTGACTATTAAAATCTTTTGATACACAATTCACTGACTAATCTAGACCTGGTTATTGGGATATCAAACATTCGAATAGATCAATAATTTTTATTTTTATTCTAATTTTTAATATTTTCATAGCAGTTTAAATTAATTGAATCCATTGGAAAAAAACAAATTTGTAAACTAAACTATTAAAATATTTTGATACACAATTCACTCGGTGATCTAGAGCTGGTGATTGAGATATAAAACTTTCGAAACAATCAGAAATTTTTATTTTTATTATAATTTTTAATATTTTCATAATAGTTTAAAATAAATGTATCGATTAGAAAAAAACAAATTTGTAATCTAAATAATTAAATTTTTTTAGACGAAATTCACTCACAGCTTTTGAGCTTGCGATTGAGATATTAAACATTCTAATCGATCAATAAATTTAATTTTATTAAACTATAATATTTTCATAGTAGTTTAAAGTAAATGTATACATTAGAAAAAAACAAATTTGTAAACTAATCTATTATAATCTTTTGATACACAATTCACTCACTAATCTAGAGCTGGTGAGTGGGATATCAAACATTCAAATCGATCAATAATTTTTATATAAATTCTAATTTTCAATATTTTCATGGTAGTTTAAAATAAATCATTCCATTAGAAAAAAACAAGTTTGTAAACTAAACTTTTATAATGTTTTGATACGCTATTCACTCGCTGATTTACAGCTGGTGATTGGGATATCAAACATTCGAATCGATACATAATTTTTATTTTTATCCTAATTTTTAATATTTTCATAGTAGTTTTAAATAAATGTATCCATTAGAAAAAAAACAAATTTGTAAACTAAACCATTAAAATCTTTTGATCCACAATTCACTGACTGATCTAGACTTAGTGTTTAGGATATCAGACATTCGAATCAATCTATAATTTTTATTTTTATTGTAATTTTTAATATTTCATAGTAGTTTAAAATAAATGTTACCATTAGAAAAAAAAACAAATTTGTAAACTAAACTATTAAAATCTTTTGATACTCAATTCACTCAATGATTTAGAGCTGATATTTGGGATATCAAACATTCGAATCGATCAATATTTTTTATTTTAATTCTAATTTTAAATATTTTCATAGTAGTTTAAAATAAATGTATCAATTAGACAAAATTTGTAAACTAAAATATTAAAATCTTTTTATACACAATTCACTCACTGATCTAGAGCTGGTGATTGGGATATCAAACATTCGAATAGATAAATAATTTTTATTTTTATTCTAATTTTTAATATTTTCATAGTAGTTTAAAATAAATGTATCGATTAGGAAAAAAAAATTTGTAAACTAAAATATTAAAACCTTTTGATACACAATTCACTCACTGATCTAGAGCTGGTGATTGGGATATCAAACAATCGAAACGATCATTAATTTTGATTTTAATTCTAATTTTTAATATTTTCATAGTAGTTTAAAATAAATGTATCGATTAGGAAAAAAAAATTTGTAAACTAAAATATTAAAAACCTTTTGATACACAATTCATTCAGTGATCTAGAGCTGGTGATTGGGATATCAAACATTCGAATCGATAAATATTTTTTATTTTTATTTTAATTTTTAATATTTTCATAGTAGTTTAAAATATATGTATCGATTAGGAAAAAACAAATTTGTAAACCAAACTATTCAAATCTTTTGATACACAATTCACTCACTGATATAAAGCTGGTAATTGGGATGTCAAACATTCGAAACGATCAATAATTTTTATTTCTATCCTAATTTTAATATTTGCATGGTACTTTAAAATAAATGTATCCATTAGAAAAGATAATTATTGATCGATTCAAATGTTTGGTAACTCAATCACTAGCTCTTGATCAGTGAGTGAATTGTTTATCAAAAGATTTTAATATTTAAGTTTACAAATTTGTTTTTTTCTAATTGAAACATTTATTTTAAACCACTACTATGAAAATATTAAAATTTAGAATAAATATAAAAATTAATAACCGATTCGAATGTTTAATACCCCAATCACCAGCTCTAGATCAGTGAGTGAATTGTGTATTAAAAGATTTTAATATTTTAGTTTACAAATTTAATTTTTCCTAATCGATTCATTTATTGTAAACTGCAATGAAAATATTAAAATTAAAATAAATATAAAAATTAATGATCGATTCGAATGTTTGATATCCTAATCACCAGCTCTAGATCAGTGAGTAAATCGTGTATCAAAAGATTTTAATATTTTAGTTAACAAATTTGTTTTTTTCTAATCGATACATTTATTTTAAACTACTATGAAAATATTAAAAATTAGAATTAAAATAAATTTTATTGATCAATTCGAATGTTTGATAACCCAGTCACCAGCTCTAGATCACAGAGTGAATTGTGTATCAAAAGATTTTAATATTTTAGTTTACAAACTTGTTTTTTCCTAATCGAAACATTTATTTAAAACTACTATGAAAATATTAATAATTGGAATAAAAATAAAAATTATTGATCTATCCGAATGTTTGATATCCCAATCACCAGCTCTAGATCAACGAGTGAAATTTGTATCAAAAGATTTGAATAGTTTAGTTTACAAACTTGTTTTTTCCAATGGATACATTTATTTTAAACTACTATGAAAATATTGAAAATTAGAATAAAAATAAAAATTATTGATCGATTCAAATGTTTGGTAACTAAACACCAGCTCTTGATCTGTGAGTGAATTTCGTATCAAAACATTTTAATAGTATAGTTTACAAATTTGTTTTTTTCTAATGGAAACATTCATTTTAAACTACTATGAAAATATTGAAAATTAGAATAAAAATAAAAATTATTGATCTATTCAAATGTTTGGTAACTCAATCACCAGCTCTTTATCAGTGAGTGAATTGCTTATCAAAAGATTTTAATATATTAGTTTACAAATTTGTTTTTTTCTAATGGAAACATTTATTTTAAACTACTATGAAAATATTAAAAATTAGAATAAATATAAAAATTAATGATCGATTCGAATGTTTGATACCCCAATCACCAGCTCTAGATCAGTGAGTGAATCGTGTATCAAAAGATTTTAGTATTTTAGTTTACAAATTTGTTTTTTTCTAATCGATACATTTATTTTAAACTACTATGAAAATATTAAAAATTAGAATTTATATAAATGTTGATGATCAATTCGAACGTTTGATAACCCATTCACCAGCTTTAAATCACAGAGTGAATTGTGTATCAAAAGATTTTAACATTTTAGTTTACAAACTTGTTTTTTCCTAATCGAAACATTTATTTAAAACTACTATGAAAATATTAATAATTGGAATAAAAATAAAAATTATTGATCGTTTCGAATGTTTGACATCCCAATTACCAGCTCTAGATCAATGAGTGAAATTTGTATCAAAAGATTTGAATAGTTTAGTTTACAAACTTGTTTTTTCCAATCGATACATTTATTTTAAACTACTATGAAAATTTTGAAAATTAGAATATAAATAAAAATTATTGGTCGATTCAAATGTTTAGTAACTCAAACACCAGCTCTTGATCTGTGAGTGAATTTCGTAATAAAAACATTTTAATAGTTTAGTTTAAAAATTTGTTTTTTTCTAATAGAAACATACATTTTAAACTACTATGAATATATTGAAAATTAGAATAAAAATAAAAATTATTGATCGATTCAAATGTTTGGTAACTCAATCACCAGCTCTTGATCATTGAGTGAATTGTTTATCAAAAGATTTGAATAGTTTAGTTTAGAAATTTGTTTTTTTCTAATGGAAACATTTATTTTAAACTACTATGAAAATATTGAAAATTGGAATAAAAATAAAAATTATTGATCTATTTAAATGTTTGGTAACTCAATCACCAGCTCTTGATCAGTGAGTGAATTGCTTATCAAAAGATTTTAATATTTTAGTTTACAAATTTGTTTTTTTCTAATGGAAACATTTATTTTAAACTACTATGAAAATATTAAAAATTAGAATAAATATCAAAATTAATGATCGATTCGAATGTTTGATACCCCAATCACCAGCTCTAGATCAGTAAGTGAATTGTGTATCAAAAGATTTTAATATTTTAGTTTACAAATTTGTTTTTTTCTAATCGATACATTTATTTTAAACTACTATGAACATATTAAAAATTAGAATAAAAATAAAAATTGATTATCGATTCGAATGTTTGATATCCCAATCACCTGCTCTAGATCAGTGAGTGAATTGTGTATCAAAAGATTTTAATATTTTAGTTTACAAATTTTTTTTTCCTAATCGATACATTTATTTTAAACTACTATGATAATTTTAAAAATTAGAATAAAAATAAAAATTATTTATCGATTAAAATGTTTGATATCCCAATCACCAGCTCTTGATCAGTGAGTGAATTGCTTATCAAAAGATTTTAATATTTTAGTTTACAAATTTGTTTTTTTCTAATGGAAACATTTATTTTAAACTACTATGAAAATATTAAAAATTAGAATAAAAATAAAAATTATTGATCGATTTGAATGTTTGATATTCCAATCACCAGCTCTAGATCAGTGAGTGAATCGTGTATTAAAAGATTTTAGTATTTTAGTTTACAAATTTGTTTTTTTCTAATCGATACATTTATTTAAAACTACTATGAAAATATTAAAAATTAGAATTTAAATAAATGTTAATGATCAATTCGAATGTTTGATAACCAATTAATTAGCTTTAAATCACAGAGTGAATTGTGTATCAAAAGATTTTAGCATTTTAGTTTACAAACTTGTTTTTTCCTAATCGAAACATTTATTTAAAACTACTATGACAATATTAATAATTGGAATAAAAATAAAAATTATTGATCGTTTCGAATGTTTGATATCCCAATTACCAGCTCTAGATCGATGAGTGAAATTTGTATCAAAAGATATGAATAGATTAGTTTACAAACTTGTTTTTTCCAATGGATACATTTATTTTAAACTACTATGAAAATAATGAAAATTAGAATATAAATAAAAATTATTGGTCGATTCAAATGTTTGGTAACTCAAACACCAGCTCTTGATCTGTGAGTGAATTTCGTAGCAAAACATTTTAATAGTTTAGTTTAAAAATTTGTTTTTTTCTAATGGAAACATACATTTTAAACTACTATGAATATATTGAAAATTAGAATAAAAATAAAAATTATTAATCGATTCAAATGTTTAGTAACTCAATCACCAGCTCTTGATCATTGAGTGAATTGCTTATCAAAAGATTTTAATATTTTAGTTTACAAATTTGTTTTTTTCTAATGGAAACATTTATTTTAAACTACTATGAAAATATTAAAAATTAGAATAAATATCAAAATTAATGATCGATTCGAATGTTTGATACCCCAATCACCAGCTCTAGATCAGTAAGTGAATTGTGTATCAAAAGATTTTAATATTTTAGTTTACAAATTTGTTTTTTTCTAATCGATACATTTATTTTAAACTACTATGAAAATATTAAAAATTAGAATTAAAATAAAAATTATTTATCGATTCGAATGTTTGATATCCCAATCACCAGCTCTAGATAAGTGAGTGAATTGTGTATCAAAAGATTTTAATATTTTAGTTTACAAATTTTTTTTCCTAATCGATACATTTATTTTAAACTACTATGATAATTTTAAAAATTAGAATAAAAATAAAAATTATTTATCGATTAAAATGTTTGATATCCCAATCACCAACTCTAGAGCAGTGAGTGAATTGTGTATCAAAAGATTTTAATAGTTTAGTTTACAAACTTGTTTTTTCCTAATGGATACATTTATTTTAAACTGCTATGAAAATATTAAAAATTAGAATAAAATTAAAAATTATTGATCTATTCGAATGATTGATATCCCAATCACCAGCTCTATATCAGTGAGTGAATTGTGTAAAAATATTTTAATAGCTTAGTTTACAAATTTGTTTTTTTCTAATGGAAACATTCATTTTAAACTAGTATGAAAATATTAAAAATTAGAATAAAAATAAATGTTTTTGATCAATGCGAATGTTTGGTATCCAAATCACCAGCTCTATATAAGTGAGTGAAATGCGTATCAAAAGATTTGAATAGTTTAGTTTACAAATTAGTTTTTTCCAATGGATACATTTATTTTTAACAACTATGAAAATATTAAAAATTAGAATAAAAATTAAAATTATTGATCGATTAGAATGTTTGATATCCCAAGCATCAGCTCTAGATCAGCGAGTGAATTGTGTATCAAAAGATTTTAATAGTATAGTTTACAAATTTGGTTTTTTCTAATGGATACATTTATTTTAAACTATTATTAAATATTAAAAAGTTGAATAAAAATAAAAATTATTGATTGATTGGAATGTTTGATATCCTAGTCACTAAGTCTAGATCAGTCAAAGAATTGTGTATCAAAATATTTTAATATTTTAGTTTACAAACTTGTTTTTTCCTAATGGATACATTTATTTTAAAATACTATGAACATATTAAAAAGTTGAATAAAAATCAAAATTATTGATCGATTCAAATGTTTGATATTTTATTCACCAGCTACAGATAAGTAAGTGAATTGTGTACCAAAATATATTAATAGTTTAGTTTACAAATTTGTTTTTTTCTAATGGATACATTAATTTTAAACTACAATGAAAATATTAAAAATTAGAATTAAAATCAAAATTTTTGATCGATTCGAATGTTTTATATCCTAATCACCAGCTGTAGATCAGCGAGTGAATTGTGTATCAAAAGATTTTAATATTTTAGTTTAAAAACTTGTTTTTTACTAATAAATCCATTTATTTTAAACTACTATTAACATATTTAAAAGTCGAATAAAAATCAAAATCGAAAAATCAAAATCAAAATTATCGATTCAAATGTTTGATACCTCAATCACTAGCTCTAGATCACTGAGTGAATTGTGTATCAAAAGATTTTAATATTTTAGTTTACAAATTTGTTTTTGTCTAATTGATACATTTATTTTAAACTACTATGAAAATATTAAAAATTAGAATAAAAATAAAAATTATTGATTGATTCGAATGTTTGATATCCCAATCACCAGCTCTAGATCAGTGAGTGAATTGTGTATCAAAAGATTTTAATAGTTTAGTTTACAAATTTGTTTTTTTTTTAATGGATACATTTATTTTAAACTACTATGAAAATATTAAAAATTAGAATAAAAATAAAAATTATTGATCGATTCGAATATTTGATATCCCAATCGCCAGCTCTAGATCAGTGAGTGAATTGTGTATCAAAAGGTTTTAATAGTTTAGTTTACAAATTTGTTTTTGTCTAATGGATACATTTATTTTAAACTACTATGAAAATAATACTTATTAGAACAAAAATAAAAATTATTGATCGAATCAAATGTTTGATACCTCAATCACCAGCTCTAGATCAGTGAGTGAATTGTGTATCAAAACATTTTAATAGTTTAGTATACAAATTTGTTTTTTTCTACTGGAAATATTTATTTTAAACTACTATGAAAATAATGAAAATTAAAATAAAAATAAAAATTATTGATCGATTTAAATGTTTGGTAACTCAATCACCAGCTCTTGATCAGTGAGTGAATTGTTTATCAAAAGATTTTAATATTTTAGTTTACAAATTTGTCTTTCTCTAATGAAAACATTTATTTTAAACTACTATGAAAATATTAAAAATTAAATAAATATAAAAATTAATGATCGATTCGAATGTTTTATATCTCAATTACCAGCTTTAGATCAGTGAGTGAATCGTGTATCATAAGATTTTAATATTTTAGTTTACAAATTTTTTTTTTCCTAATCGATACATTTATTTTAAACTACTATGAAAATATTAATAATAAGAATAAAAATTAAAATTATTGATCTATTCGAATGTTAAATATCCCAATCACCAGCTCTAGATCAGTGAGTGAATTGTGTATCAAAAGATTTTAATATTTTAGTTTACAAATTTGTTTTTTTCCAATGGATACATTTATTTTAAACTACTATGAAAATATTAAAAATTAGAATAAAAATAAAAATTATTGATTGATTCGAATGTTTTATATCCCAATCACCATCTCCAGATCACTGAGTGAATTGTGTATCAAAAGTGTATCATGTGTATTTTAGTTTACAAACTTGTTTTTTCCTAATGAATACATTTATTTCAAAATACTATGAACATATTAAAAAGTTGAATAAAAATAAAAATTATTGATCGATTCAAATGTTTGATATTTCATTCACCAGCTGTAAATAAGTTTGTGAATTGTGTACCAAAAGATTTTAATAGTTTAGTTTACAAATTTGTTTTTTTTCTAATGGATACGTTTATTTTAAACTACTATGAAAATATTAAAAAGTTGAATAAAAATCAAAATTTTTGATCGATTCGAATATTTAGTACCTTAATCGGAAGCTCTAAAGCTGTGTGTAAATTTCGTCTAAAAATTTTTTAATATTTTAGTTTACAAATTTAATTTTTCCTAATCGATACGTTTATTTTAAACTCCTATGAAAATATTAAAAATTAGAATAAAAATAAAAATTATTGATCGATTCAAATATTTGGTAACTCAATCACCAGCTCTTGATCAGAGAGTGAATTGTTTATCAACAGATTTTTATATTTTAGTTTACAAATTTGTTTTTTTCTAATGGAAACATTTATTTTAAACTACTATGAAAATATTAAAAATTAGAATAAAAATAAAAATTAATGGTCGATTCGAATGTTTGATACCCCAATCACCAGCTCTTGATCAGTGAGTGAATTTCGTATCAAAACATTTTAATAGTCAAGTTTAAAAATTTATTTTTTTCTAATGGAAACATTCATTTTAAACTATCAAAAGATTTTATTATTTTAGTTTACAAATTTGTTTTTTCCTAATCGATACATTTATTTTAAACTGCTATGAAAATATTAAAACTTAAAATAAAAATAAAAATTATTGATCTATTCGAATGTTTGATATCTCATTCACCAGCTCTAGATCACAGAGTGAATTGTGAGAATTTGATCACAGAGTGAATTTGTATTCAAATGTTTGGTAACTCAATCACCAGCTCTTGATCAGTGAGTGAAGTGCTTATCAAAAGATTTTAATATTTTAGTTTACAAATTTGTTTTTTTCTAATGGAAACATTTATTTTAAACTACTATGAAAATATTAAAAATTAGAATAAATATAACAATTAATGATCGATTCGAATGTTTGATACCCCAATCACCAGCTCTATGAAAATGTTAAAAATTAGAATAAATATAAAAATTAATGATCCATTCGAATGTTTGATATCCCAGTCACCAGCTCTAGATCACTGAGTAAATTGTGTATCAAAAGATTTTAATATTTTAGTTTACAAATTTGTTTTTTCCTAATCAATACATTTATTTTAAATTACTATGAAAATATTTAAAATTAGAATAAAAATAAAAATTATTGATCGATTCGAATGTTTGATATCTCAATCACCAGCACTAGATCAGTGAGTGAATTGCGTATCAAAACATTTAAATAGTTAAGTTTACAAATTTGTTTTTTTCTAATGGAAATATTTGTTTTAAACTACTATGAAAATATTGAATATCAGAATAAAAATAAAAATTATTGATCGATTCATATGTTTGGTAACTCAATCACCAGCTCTTGATCAGTGAGTGAATTGTGTATCAAAAGATTTTAATATTTTAGTTTACAAATTTGTTTTTTTTCTAATGGATACATTTATTTAAAGTACCATGCAAATATTTGAAATTTGAATAAAAATAAAAATTATTTATCGATTCGAATGTTTGATATCCCAATCACCAGCTCTAGATCACTGAGTGAATTGTGTATCAAAAGGTTTTTAATATTTTAGTTTACAAAATTTTTTTTCCTAATCGATACATTTATTTTAAACTACTATGAAAATATTAAAAATTAGAATTAAAATAAAAATTAATGATCGTTTCGAATGTTTGATATACCAATCACCAGCTCTAGATCAGTGAGTGAATTGTGTATCAAAAGATTTTAATATTTTAGTTTACAAATTTTTTTTTCCTAATCGATACATTTATTTTAAACTACTATGAAAATACTAAAAATTAGAATAAAAATAAAAATTATTTATCTATTCGAATGTTTGATATCCCAATCACCAGCTCTAGATCAGTGAGTGAATTGTGTATAAAAAGATTTTAATATTTTAGTTTACAAATTTTGTCTAATTGATACATTTATTTTAATACACAATTCACTGACTGATCTAGGCTTAGTGATTAGGATATCAAACATTCGAATAAATCAATAATTTTTATTTTTATGCTAATTTTTAATATTTCATAGTAGTTTAAAATAAATGTATCCATTAGAAAAAAACAAATTTGTAAACTAAACTATTAAAATCTTTTGATACGCAATTTACTCACTGATTTAGAGCTGTTGTTTGGGATATCAAACATTCTAATCGATCAAAAATTTTTATTTTTTTTCTAATTTTTAATATTTTCATAGTAGTTTAAAATAAATGTATCCATTGGAAAAAAACAAATTTGTAAACTAAACTATTCAAATCTCTTGAAACGCAATTCACCCACTGATCTAGAGCTGGTGATTGGGTTATCAAACATTCGAATTGATCAATAATTTTTATTTTTGTTCCAATTTTAAATATTTTCATAGTAGTTTAAAATAAATGTATCAATTAGACAAAAACAAATTTGTAAACTAAACTATTAAAATCCTTTGATACACAATTCATTCACTGATCAAGAGCTGGTGATTGAGTCACCAAACATATGATCCGATCAATAATTTTTATTTTTATTCTAATATCTAATATTTTCATAGAAGTTTAAAACAAATGTTTTTATTAGAAACAAACAAATTTGTAAACTAAACTATTAAAATCTTTTGATACACAATCCACTCACTGATTTAGAGCTGGTAATTGGGATATCAAACATTCGAATAGATCAATAATTTTTATTTTTATTCTAATTTTTAATATTTTCATAGTTGTTTAAAGAAAATGTATCGAATAAGAAAAACTGAATATTTCAGTTTACAAACTGTTTTTTTCCTAATGGATACATTTATTTTAAAATACTATGAACATATTAAAAAGTTGAATAAAAATCAAAATTATTGATCGATTCAAATGCTTGATATTTAATTCACCAGCTAAAAATAAGTTATTGAATTGTGTATCAAAAGATTTTAATAGTTTAGTTTACAAATTTGTTTTTTCTAATGGATAAATTTATTTTAAACTACTATGAAAATATTAAAAATTTGAATAAAAATAAAAATTATTGATCGATTTGAAAGTTTTATATCCGTATCACCAGCTATAAAACAGTGAATGATATGTTTATCAAAAGATTTTAATGGTTTAGTTTACAAATTTGTTTTTTCTAATGGATAAATTTATTTTAAACTACTATGAAAATATTATAAATTAGAATAAAAATAAAAATTATTGATCGATTCGAATGTTTGATATCCCAATCACCAGTTCTAGATCAGTGAGTGAATTGTGTATCAAAATATTATAATATTTTAGTTTACAAATTTTTTTTTCCTAATCGATAAATATATTTTAAACAACTATGAAAATATTAAAAATTAGAATAAAAATAAAAATTATTTATCAATGCGAATGTTTGATATCCCAATCACCAGCTCTGAATCACTGAGTGAATTGTGTATCAAAAGGTTTTTAATTTTTTAGTTTACAAATTTGTTTTTTCCTAATCGAGACATTTATTTTAAACTACTATGAAAATATTAAAAATTAGAATAAAAATAAAAATTATTGTTCTATTCGAATGTTTGATATCCCAATTACCAGCTCGAAATCAGTGAGTGAATTGTGTATCAAACGATTTTAATAGTCTAGTTTACAAATTTGTTTTTGTCTAATTAATACATTTATTTTAAACTACTATGAAAATATTAAAAAGTAGAATAAAAATAAAAATTATTGATCGATTATCTTTAGCTGGTGAATGAAATATCAAACATTATCGATCATTAATTTTGATTTTTATTCAACTTTTTAATATGTTCATAGTATTTTAAAATAAATGTATCCATTAGGAAAAAACAAGTTTGTAAACTAAAATATTAAAATCTTTTGAACCACAATTCACTGACTGATCTAGACTTAGTGATTAGGATATCAGACATTTGAATCAATCAATAATTTTTATTTTTATTCTAATTTTTAATATTTCATAGTAGTTTAAAATAAATGTATCCATTAGAAAAAAAAAACAAATTTGTAAACTAAACTATTAAAATCTTTTAATACTCAATTTACTCACTGATCTAGAGCTGATGTTTGGGATATCAAACATTCGAATCGATCAATAAAAATTTATTTTTATCCTTATTTTTAATATTTTCATAGTAGTTTAAAATAAATGTATCCATTAGAAAAAAACAAATTTGTAAACTAAACCATTAAAATCTTTTGATAAACAATTCATTCACTGTTTTATAGCTGGTGATTGGGATATAAAACATTCAAATCGATAAATAATTTTTATTTTTATTCTAATTTTTAATATTTTCATAGTAGTTTAAAATAAATGTATCCATTAGAAAAAACAAATTTGTAAACTAAACTATTAAAATCTTTTGATACACAATTCACTCACTGATCTAGAGCTGGTGATTGAGGTATCAAACATTTGAATCGATCAATAATTTTTATTTTTATTCTAATTTTTAATATTTTCATAGTAGTTTAAAATAAATGCTTCCATTAGAAAAAAAAAATTTGTAAACTAAACTATTTAAATGGTTTGATACGTAATTCACTCACTGATCTAGAGCTGGTGATTGTGATATCAAATATTCGAATCGATCAATAATTTTTATTTATATTCTAATTTTCAATATTTTCATGGTAGTTTACAATGAATCTTTCCATTAGAAAAAAACAAATATGTAAACTAAACTTTTAAAATTTTTTGATACGCTATTCACTCGCTGATCTACAGCTGGTGATTGGGATATCAAACATTCGCATCGATAAATAATTTTTATTTTTGTTCTAATTTTAATTATTTTCATAGTGGTTTAAAATAAATGTTTCCATTAGGAAAAAAAAACCAATTTGTAAACTAAACTATTAAAATCTTTTGATATACAATTCACTCACTGATCTTGACCTGGTGATTGGGATATCAAACATTCGAATCGATCAATAATTTTTATTTTTATTCTAATTTTTAATATTTTCATAGTATTTTAAAATAAATGTATCCATTAGAAAAAAACAAGTTTTTTAACTAAACTATTAAAATCTTTTGATACACAATTCAATGAACGATCTAGAGGTGGTGATTGGGATATCAAACATTTGAATAGATCAATAATTTTTATTTTTATTCTAATTTTTAATATTTTCATAGTAGTTAAAAATAAATGTATCGATTAGAAAAAAACAAATTTGTAAACTAAAATATTAAAAAACTTTTAGACAAAATTTACACACAGCTTAAGAGCTTTCGATTGAGGTATTAAATATTCGAATCGATCAAAAATTTTGATTTTTATTCAACTTTTTAATATTTTCATAGTAGTTTAAAATAAAAGTATCCATTAGAAAAAAAAATATTTGTAAACTAAACTTTTAAAATCTTTTGGTACACAATTCACTAACTTATCATTAGCTGGTGAATAAAATATTAAGCATTTGAATCGATCAATAATTTTGGTTTTTATTCAACTTTTTAATATGTTCATAGTAGTTTAATATAAATGTTTCCTTTAGAAAAAAACAAATTTGTAAACTAAACTATTAAAATGTTTTGATACGTAATTCACTCACTGATCTATAGCTGGTGATTGTGATATCAAACATTCGAATCGATCAATAATTTTTATTTTTATTCAAATTTTCAATATTTTCATGGTAGTTAAAAATAAATGTTTCCATTAGAAAAAAACAGATTTGTAAAATAAAATATTCAAATCTTTTGATACACAATTCATTCACTGATTTGCAGCTGGTGACTGAAATATCAATCATTTGAATCGATAAATTATTTTGATTTTTATTCAACTTTTTAATATGTTCATAGTAGTTTACTATAAATGTATCCATTAGAAAAAAACAAGTTTGTAAACAAAAATATTAAAATCTTTTGATTCACAATTCACTCACTGATCAAGAGCTGGTGATTGAGTTACCAAACATATGAATCGATCAATAAATTTTATTTTTATTCTAATATTCAATATTTTCATAGTAGTTTAAAACAAATGTTTCCATTAGAAAAAAACAAATTTGTAAACTAAACTATTAAAATCTTTTGATACGCAATTCACTCACTGATCTAGTGCTGGTGATTGAGATATCAGACATTCGAATCGATCAATAGTTTTTATTTGTATTCTAATTTTTGATATTTTCATTGTAGTTTAAAACTAATGTATCCATTAGAAAAAAACAAATTTGTAAACTAAACTATTAATATATTTTAGTACACAATTCACTTACTTATCTGTAGCTGGTGAATAAAATATCAAACATTTGAATCGATCAATAATTTTGATTTTTATTCAACTTTTTAATATGTTCATAGTATTTTAAAATAAATGTATCGATTAGGAAAAAAAATTTGTAAACTAAAATATTAAAATCTTTTGATACACAATTCACTCACTGATCTAGAGCTGGTGATTGGGATATCAAACATTCGAATCGATAAATAATTTTTATTTTAATTCTAATTTTTAATATTTTCATAGTAGTTTAAAATAAATGTATCGATTAGAAAAAAACAAATTTGTAAACTAAAATATTAAAATCTTTTGATACAAAATTCACTTACTGATCTAGAGCTGGTGATTGGGGTATCAAACATTCGAATCGATCATTAATTTTGATATTTATTCTAATTTTTAATATTTTCATAGTAGTTTAAAATAAATGTTTCCATTAGAAAAAAACAAATTTGTAAACTAAAATATTAAAATCTTTTGATAAGCAATTCACAAGAGCTGGTGATTGAGTTACCAAACATTTGAATCGATTAATAATATTTATTTTTATTCTAATTTTCAATATATTCATAGTAGTTTAAAATGTATGTTTCCATTAGAAAAAAACAAATTTTTAAACTAAAATATTAAAATGTTTTGATACGAAATTCAATCACAGATCAAGAGCTGGTGTTTGAGTTACCAAACATTTGAATCGACCAATAATTTT
Source organism: Tipula confusa (assembly GCA_963556175.1). Taxonomy (NCBI): domain Eukaryota; kingdom Metazoa; phylum Arthropoda; class Insecta; order Diptera; family Tipulidae; genus Tipula; species Tipula confusa. Next base: position 12,437 of record CAUVYK010000088.1, on the reverse strand, counting down.
TATTTTTATTCCAATTATTAATATTTTCATAGTAGTTTAAAATAAATGTATCGATTAGGAAAAAAAAATTTGTAAACTAAAATATTAAAATCTTTTGATACACAATTCACTCATCGATCTAGAGCTGGTAATTGGGATGTCAAACATTCGAAACGATCAATAATTTTTATTTTTATTCCAATTATTAATATTGTCATAGTAGTTTTAAATAAATGTTTCGATTAGGAAAAAACAAGTTTGTAAACTAAAATGCTAAAATCTTTTGATACACAATTCACTCTGTGATTTAAAGCTAATGAATTGGTTATCAAACATTCGAATTGATCATTACCATTTATTTAAATTCTAATTTTTAATATTTTCATAGTAGTTTAAAATAAATGTATCGATTAGAAGAAAACAAATTTGTAAACTAAAATACTAAAATCTTTTGATACACGATTCACTCACTGATCTAGAGCTGGTGATTGGAATATCAAACATTCAAATCGATCAATAATTTTTATTTTTATTCTAATTTTTAATATTTTCATAGTAGTTTAAAATAAATGTTTCCATTAGAAAAAAACAAATTTGTAAACTAAAATATTAAAATCTTTTGATAAGCAATTCACTCACTGATCAAGAGCTGGTGATTGGGATATCAAACATTTTAATCGATAAATAATTTTTATTTTTATTCTAATTTTTAAAATTATCATAGTAGTTTAAAATAAATGTATCGATTAGGAAAAAAAAATTTGTAAACTAAAATATTAAAATCTTTTGATACACAATTCACTCACTGATCTAGAGCAGGTGATTGGGATATCAAACATTCGAATCGATAATCAATTTTTATTTTTATTCTAATTTTTAATATTTTCATAGTAGTTTAAAATAAATGTATCGATTAGAAAAAAACAAATTTGTAAACTAAAATATTAAAATCTTTTGATACACAATTCACTTACTGATCTAGAGCTGGTGATTGGGGTATCAAACATTCGAATCGATCTTTAATTTTTATATTTATTCTAATTTTTAATATTTTCATAGTAGTTTAAAATAAATGTTTCCATTAGAAAAAAACAAATTTGTAAACTAAAATATTAAAATCTTTTGATAAGCAATTCACTCACTGATCAAGAGCTGGTGATTGAGTTACCAAACATTTAAATAGATCAATAATTTTTATTTTTATTCCAATTTTCAATATGTTCATAGTAGTTTAAAATAAATGTTTCCATTAGAAAAAAACAAATTTGTAAACTAAACTATTCAAATCTTTTGATAAACAATTCACTCAATGATCAAGAGCTGGTGATTGAGTTACCAAACATTTGAATCGATCAATAATTTTTATTTTTATTCTAATTTTCAATATATTCATAGTAGTTTAAAATGTATGTTTCCATTAGAAAAAAACAAATTTTTAAACTAAACTATTAAAATGTTTTTATTACGAAATTCACTCACAGATCAAGAGCTTTTGTTTGAGTTACCAAACATTTGAATCGACCAATAATTTTTATTTATATTCTAATTTTCATTATTTTCATAGTAGTTTAAAATAAATGTATCCATTGGAAAAAACAAGTTTGTAAACTAAACTATTCAAATCTTTTGATACAAATTTCACTCATTGATCTAGAGCTGGTAATTGGGATGTCAAACATTCGAAACGATCAATAATTTTTATTTTTATTCCAATTATTAATATTTTCATAGTAGTTTTAAATAAATGTTTCGATTAGGAAAAAACAATTTTGTAAACTAAAATGTTAAAATCTTTTGATACACAATTCACTCTGTGATTTAAAGCTGGTGAATGGGTTATCAAACGTTCGAATTGATCATCAACATTTATTTAAATTCTAATTTATAATATTTTCATAGTAGTTTAAAATAAATGTATCGATTAGAAAAAAACATATTTGTAAACTAAAATACTAAAATCTTTTGATACACGATTCACTCACTGATCTAGAGCTGGTGATTGGGGTATCAAACATTCGAATCGATCATTAATTTTTATATTTATTCTAATTTTTAATATTTTCATAGTAGTTTAAAATAAATGTTTCCATTAGAAAAAAACAAATTTGTAAACTAAAATATTAAAATCTTTTGATAAGCAATTCACTCACTAATAAAGAGCTGGTGATTGAGTTACCAAACATTTGAATAGATCAGTAATTTTTATTTTTATTCTAATTTTCAATATTTTCATAGTAGTTTAAAATGAATGTTTCCATTAGAAAAAAACAAATTTGTAAACTATACTATTAAAATGTTTTGATACGAAATTCACTCACAGATCAAGAGCTGGTGTTTAGTTACCAAACATTTGAATCGATCAATAATTTTTATTTTTATTCTAATTTTCAATATTTTCATAGTAGTTTAAAATAAATGTATCCATTGGAAAAAACAAGTTTGTAAACTAAACTATTCAAATCTTTTGATACAAATTTCACTCGTTGATCTAGAGCTGGTGATTGGTATATCAAACATTCGGATAGATCAATAATTTTTATTTTTATTCCAATTATTAATATTTTCATAGTAGTTTTAAATAAATGTTTCGATTAGGAAAAAACAAGTTTGTAAACTAAAATATTAAAATCTTTTGATACACAATTCACTCTGTGATCTAGAGCTGGTGAATGGGTTATCAAACATTCGAATTGATCAATAAAATTTATTTAAATTCTAATTTTTAATATTTTCATAGTAGTTTAAAATAAATGTATCGATTAGAAAAAAACAAATTTGTAAACTAAAATATTAAAATCTTTTGATACACGATTTACTCACTGATCTAGAGGTGGTGATTAGGATATCAAACATTCGAATCGATCATTAATTTTTATATTTATTTTAATTTTAATATTTTCATAGCAGTTTACAATAAATGAATCGATTAGGAAAAATTAAATTTGTAAACTAAAATATTAAAATCTTTTAATACACAATTCACTCACTGATCTAGAGCTGGTGATTGGGGTATTAAACATTCGAATCGGTTATTAATTTTTATATTTATTCTAAATTTTAATATTTTCATAGTAGTGGTTTAAAATAAATGTTTCAATTAGAAAAAAACAAATTTGTAAACTAAAATATTAAAATCTTTTGATAAACAATTCACTCACTGATCAAGAGCTGGTGATTGAGTTACCAAACATTTGAATCGATCAATAATTATCTTTTCTAATGGATACATTTATTTTAAAGTACCATGCAAATATTGGAAATTTGAATAAAAATAAAAATTATTGATCGATTCGAATGTTTGAAATCACAATCACCAGCTCTAGAGCAGTGAGTGAATTGCTTATCAAAAGATTTTAATATTTTAGTTTACAAATTTTTTTTTCCTAATCGATACATTTATTTTAAACTACTATGAAAATATTAAAAATTAGAATAAAAATAAAAATTATTTATCTATTCGAATGTTTGATATCCCAATCACCAGCTCTAGATCAGTGAGTGAATTGTGTATAAAAAGATTTTAATATTTTAGTTTACAAATTTGTTTTTTCCTAATCGATACATATATTTTAAACTACTATGAAAATATTTAAAATTAGAATTAAAATAAAAAATATTGATCGATTCGAATGTTTGATGTCCCAATCACCAGCTCTAGATCAGTGAAAAAATTGCGTATCAAAAGATTTGAATAGTTTAGTTTACAAATTTGTTTTTTTCCAATGGATACATTTATTTTAAACTACTATGAAAATATTAAAAAGTTGAATAAAAATAGAAATTATTGATCGATTCGAATGTTTGATATCCCAAATATCAGCTCTAAATCATTGAGTGAATTGAGTATCAAAAGATTTTAATAGTTTAGTTTACAAATTTGTTTTTTTTTCTAATGGTAACATTTATTTTAAACTACTATGAAATATTAAAAATTACAATAAAAATAAAAATTATAGATTGATTTGAATGTCTGATATCCTAAACACTAAGTCTAGATCAGTCAGTGAATTATGGATCAAAAGATTTTAATGGTTTAGTTTACAAATTTGTTTTTTTTCTAATGGATACATTTATTTTAAACTACTATGAAAATATTAAAAATTAGGATAAAAATAAAAATTATTTATCGATTCGAATGTTTGATATCCCAATCTCCAGCTGTAAATCAGCGAGTGAATAGCGTATCAAAACATTATAAAAGTTTAGTTTACAAACTTGTTTTTTTCTAATGGAAAGATTTATTTTTAACTACCATGAAAATATTGAAAATTAGAATTTATATAAAAATTATTGATCGATTTGAATGTTTGATATCCCACTCACCAGCTCTAGATTAGTGAGTGAATTGTGTATCAAAAGATTATAATAGTTTAGTTTAAAAAATTTGTTTTTTTCTAATGTATACATTTACTTTAAACTACTATGAAAATATTATAGTTGAATAAAATTAAATTTATTGATCGATTAGAATGTTTAATATCTCAATCGCAAGCTCAAAAGCTGTGAGTGAATTTCGTCTAAAAAAATTTTATTATTTAGATTACAAATTTGTTTTTTTCTAATCGATACATTTATTTTAAACTATTATGAAAATATTAAAAATTATAATAAAAATAAAAATTTCTGATTGATTCGAAAGTTTTATATCTCAATCACCAGCTCTAGATCACCGAGTGAATTGTGTATCAAAATATTTTAATAGTTTAGTTTACAAATTTGTTTTTTTCCAATGGATTCAATTAATTTAAACTGCTATGAAAATATTAAAAATTAGAATAAAAATAAAAATTATTGATCTATTCGAATGTTTGATATTCCAATCACCAGCTCTAGATCAGTGAGTGAATTGTGTATCAAAAGATTTTAATGTTTTAGTTTACAAATTTGTTTTTTTCTAATGGAAACATTTATTTTAAACAACTATGAAAATATTAAAAATTAGAATAAAAATAAAATTTATTGATCGATTTAATTGTTTGATACCTCAATCACCAGCTCTAGATCAGTGAGTGAATTGTGTATCAAAAGATTTTAATAATTTAGTTTACAAATTTGTTTTTTTCTAATGGATACATTTATTTTAAACTACTATGAAAATATTAAAAAATAGAATAAAAATAAAAATTATTGATCGATTCGAATGTTTGATATCCCAATAACCAGGTCTAGATTAGTCAGTGAATTGTGTATCAAAAGATTTTAATAGTCAAGTTTACAAATTTGTTTTTTTTCTAATGGAAACATTTATTTTAAACTACCATGAAAATATTGAAAATTAGAATAAAAACAAAAATTATTGATCGATTCGAATATTTAATACCTCAATCACCAGCTCTAAATCAGTGAGTGAATTGTGTATCAAAAGATTTTAATGTTTTAGTTTACAAATTTGTTTTTTTCTAATGAAAACATTTATTTTAAACTACTTTGAAAATATTAAAAATTAGAATAAAAATAAAATTTATTGATCGATTCAAATGTTTGATACCTCAATCACCAGCTCTAGATCAGTGAGTGAATTGTGTATCAAAAGATTATAACAATTTAGTTTACAAATTTGTTTTTACTAATGGATACATGTTTTTCAATCTACTATGAAAATTTTATAAATTAGAATAAAAAATAAAAATTATTGATCGATTTGAATGTTTGATATCCCAATCACCAGCTATAAACCAGGGAGTGAATTGTGTATCAAAAGATTTGAATAGTTTAGTTTACAAAATTGGTTTTTTCTAATGGATACATTTATTTTAAACTACTATGACAATATTAAAAATTTGAATAAAAATAGAAATTATTGATCGTTTTGAATGTTTGACATTCCAATTACCAGCCCTAGATCAGTGAGTGAATTGTGTATCAAAAGATTTTAACAATTTAGTTTACAAGTTTGTTTTTTTCTAATGGATACATTTATTTTAAACTAATATGAAAATATTAAAAATTAGAATAAAAATAAAAATTATTTATCGATTCGAATGTTTGTTATCCCAATCACCAGCTCTAGATCAGTGAGTGAATTGTGTATCAATAATTTTAATATTTTAGTTTACAAATTTTTTTTTTCCTAATCGATACATTTATTTTAAACTACTATGAAAATGTTAAAAAGTAGAATAAATATAAAAATTAATGATCAATTCGAACGTTTGATATCCCAATCACCAGCTCTAGATCACTGAGTGAATTGTGTATCAAAAGATTTTAATATTTTAGTTTACAAATTTGTTTTTTCCTAATCAAAACATTTATTTTAAACTACTATGAAAATATTAAAAATTAAAATAAAAATAAAAATTATTGATCTATTCGAATGTTTGATATCCCAGTCATTAGCTCTAGATCAGTGAGTGAATTGCGTATCAAAACAATTTAATAGGTTAGTTTACAAATTTGTTTTTTTCTAATGGAAACCTTTATTTTAAACTACAATGAAAATATTGAAAATAAGAATAAAAATAAAAATTATTAATCGATTCAAATGTTTGGTAACTCAATCACCAGCTCTTGATCATTGAATGAATTGCGTATCAAAAGATTTTAATATTTTAGTTTACAAAATAATTTAGTTTACAAACTTGTTTTTTCCTAATGGTTACATTTAATTTAAAATACTTTGAACATATTAAAAAATTGAATAAAAATCAAAATTATTGATCGATTCAAATGTTTGATATTTCATTCACCAGCTAAAGATAAGTAAGTGAATTGTGTACCAAAAGATTTTAATAGTTTAGTTTACAAATTTGTTTTTTTCTAATGGATACATTTTTTTTAAACTACTATGAAAATATTAAAAAGTTGAATAAAAACCAAAATTTTTGATCGATTCAAATATTTAATACCTCAATTAAAAGCTCTAAAGCTGTGTGATAGTTTCGTCTAAAAATTTTTTAATATTTTAGTTTACAAATTTGTTTTGTTCTAATCGACACATTTATTTTTAACTACTATGAAAATATTAAAAATTAGAATAAAAATAAAAAATTTTGATCGATTCGAGTATTTGGTATCCCAATCACCAGCTATAGATCAGTGAGTGAATTGTGTATTAAAAGATTTTAATAGTTCAATTTACAAATTTGTTTTTTTTCTAGTGGATACATTTATTTTAAACTACTATGAAAATATTAAAAATAAGAATAAAAATAAAAATTTTTGATCGATTCGAATGTTTGATATCCCAATCACCAGGTCTGGAGTAGTCAGTAAATTGTGTATCAAAAGATTTTAATAGTTTAGTTTACAAATTTGTTTTTTTCTATTGGAAACATTTATTTTAAACTACCATGAAAAGATTAAAAATTAGAATAAAAATAAAAATTATTGATCGATTCGAATGTTTGATATCACAATCACCAGCTCTAGATCAGTGAGTGAATTGTGTATCAAAAGATTTTAATATTTTAGTTTACAAATTTGTTTTTTTCTAATGGAAACATTTATTTTAAACTACTATGAAAATATTAAAAATTAGAATAAAAATAAAATTTATTGATCGATTCAATTGTTTGATACCTCAACCACCAGCTCTAGATCAGTGAGTGAATTGTGTATCAAAAGATTTTAACAATTTAGTTCACAAATTTGTTTTTACTAATGGATACATTTATTTTAAACTACTATGAAAATTTTATAAATTAGAATAAAAATAAAAATTATTGATCAATGCGAATGTTTGATATCCCAGTCACCAGCTCTAGATCAGTGGGTGAATTGTGTATCAAAAGATTTGAATAGTTTAGTTTACAAATTTGTTTTTTTCTAATCGATACATTTATTTTAAACTACTATGAAAATAATAAAAATTAGAATAAAAATAAAAATTATTGATCGATTTGAATGTTTGATATCCCAATCACCAGGTCTGGATTAGTCAGTGAATTGTGTATCAAAAGATTTTAATAGTTTAGTTTACAAATTTGTTTTTTTCTAATGGAAACCTTTATTTTAAACTTACTTGAAAATATTGAAAATTAGAATAAAAATAAAAATTATTGATCGATTCGAATGTTTGATATCAAAATCACCAGCACTAGATCAGTGAGTGAATTGTGTATCAAAATATTTTACTAGTTTAGTTTACAAATTTGTTTTTTTCTAATGGAAACATTTATTTTAAACTACTATGAAAATATTAAAAATTAGAATAAAAATAAAATTTATTGATCGATTCAAATGTTTGATACCTCAATCACCAGCTCTAGATCAGTGAGTGAATTGTGTATCAAAAGATTTTAACAATTTAGTTTACAAATTTGTTTTTACTAATGGATACATGTTTTTTAATGTACTATGAAAATATTATAAATTAGAATAAAAATAAAAATTATTGATCGATTTGAATGTTTGATATCCCAATCACCAGCTCTAATGCAGTGAGTGAATTGTGTATCAAAAGGTTTTAATAGTTTAGTTTACAAATTTGTTTTTTTCTAATGGATACATTTATTTTAAACTAATATGAAAATATTAAAAATTAGAATAAAAATAGAAATTATTGATCGTTTCGAATGTTTGACATCCCAATTACCAGCCCTAGATCACTGAGTGAATTGTGTATCAAAATATTTTAATAGTTTACAAATTTGTTTTTTTCTAATGGATACATTTATTTTAAACTACTATGAAAATATTACAAATTAGAATAAAAATAAAAATTTTTGATCTATTCGAATATTTAATACCTCAATCAAAAGCCCAAAAGCTGTGTGATAATTTCATCTAAAAAATTTTTAAAATTTTAGTTTACAAATTTGTTTTGATCTAATCGACACATTTATTTTAACTACTATGAAAATATTAAAAATTAGAATAAAAATAAAAAATTTTGATCGATTCGAATATTTGATATCCAAATATTTGTTTTTTTTTTCTAATTGAAACATTTATTTTAAACTACAATGAAAATATTGAAAATTAGAATAAAAATAAAAATTACTGATCGATTCAAATGTTTGGTAACTCAATCACCAGCTCTTGATCATTGAGTGAATTGTGTATCAAAAGATTTTAATATTTTAGTTTACAAAATAATTTACTTGTTTTTTCCTAATGGATACATTTATTTTAAAATACTTTGAACATATTAAAAAATTGAATAAAAATCAAAATTATTGATCGATTCAAATGTTTGATATTTCATTCACCAGCTAAAGATAAGTAAGTGAATTGTGTACCAAAAAATTTTAATAGTTTAGTTTACAAATTTGTTTTTTTCTAATGGATACATTTATTTTAAACTACTATAAAAATATTAAAAATTTGAATAAAAATCAAAATTATTTATCGATTCAAATATTTGATATTTCATTCACCATCTAAAGATAAGTTAGTGAATTCTGTACCAAAAGATTTTAATAGTTTAGTTTACAAATTTGTTTTTTTCTAATGGATACATTTATTTTAAACTACTATGAAAATATTAAAAAGTTGAATAAAAATAAAAATTTTTGATCGATTCGAATGTTTGGTATCCCAATCACCAGGTCTGGATTAGTCAGTAAATTGTGTATCAAAAGATTTTAACAATTTAGTTTACAAATTTGTTTTTACTAATGAATACATTTATTTTAAACTACTATGAAAATATTAAAAATTAGAATAAAAATAAAAATTATTGATTGATTCGAATGTTTGACATCCCAATTACCAGCCCTAGATCATTGAGTGAATTGTGTATCAAAAGATTTTACTAGTTTAGTTTACAAATTTGTTTTTTTCTAATAAATACATTTATTTTAAACTACTATGAAAATATTAAAAATTAGAATAAAAATAAAAATTTTTGATCAATGCAAATGTTTGATATCCAAATCACCAGCTCTAGATCAGTGGGTGAATTGTGTATCAAAAGATTTGAATAGTTCAGTTTACAAATTTGTTTTTTTCTAATCGATACATTTATTTTAAACTACTATGAAAATATTAAAAATTAGAATAAAAATAAAAATTATTTATCGATTCGAATGTTTGATATCCCAATCACCAGCTCTAGATCAGTGAGTGAATTGTGTATCAATGATTTTAATATTTTAGTTTACAAATTTGTTTTTTCCTAATAGATACATTTATTTTAAACTACTATGAAAATGTTAAAAATTAGAATAAATATAAAAATTAATGATCCATTCGAATGTTTGATATCCCAATCACCAGCTCTAGATCACTGAGTGAATTGTGTATCAAAAGATTTTATTATTTTAGTTTAAAAATTTGTTTTTTCCTAATCAATACATTTATTTTAAACTACTATGAAAATATATAAAATTAGAATAAAAATAAAAATTATTGATATATTCGAATGTTTGATATCCCAGTCATTAGCTCTAGATCAGTGAGTGAATTGTGTATCAAAAAATTTCAATAGTTTAGTTTACAAATTTGTTTGTGTCTAATTGATACATTTATTTTAAACTACTATGAATATATTGAAAATAAGAATAAAAATAAAAATTATTGATCGATTCAAATGTTTGGTAACTCAATCACCAGCTCTTGATTATTGAGTGAATTGTGTATCAAAAGATTTTAATATTTTAGTTTACAAAATAATTTAGTTTACAAACTTGTTTTTTCCTAATGGATACATTTATTTTAAAATACTTTGAACATATTAAAAAATTGAATAAAAATAAAAATTATTGATCGATTCAAATGTTTGATATTTCATTCACCAGCTAAAGATAAGTAAGTGAATTGTGTACCAAAAGATTTTAATAGTTTAGTTTACAAATTTGTTTTTTTTAATGGATACATTTATTTTAAACTACTATGAAAATATTAAAAAAATGAATAAAAATCAAAATTTTTGATCGATTCGAATATTAAATACCTCAATCGAAAGCTCTAAAGCTGTGTGATAATTTCGTCTAAATAATTTTTAATATTTTAGTTTACAAATTTGTTTTTTTCTAATCGATACATTTATTTTTAACTACTATGAATATATTAAAAATTAGAATAAAAAAAAAAATTTGATCGATTTGAAAGTTTTATATCCCTATCACCAGCTATAAAACAGTGAATGATATGTTTATAAAAAGATTTTAATGGTTTAGTTTACAAATTTGTTTTTTCTAATGGATAAATTTATTTTAAACTACTATGAAAATAATAAAAATTAGAATAAAAATAAAAATTATTGATCGATACGAATGTTTGATATTCCAATCACCAGGTCTGGATTAGTCAGTGAATTGTGTATCAAATAGTCCAATTTTCAACATCTTATAATTTTCAAAATTAAATAAATAAATAAATTAATTATTTAATAAATAATTTTTGATGGACGATAGTGATATATTGTCAAAGTTATTGACCGATTCAAAAGTTTGATATCTTAATCAAAAGCTATGCTACTACGCATAAATATTGATTATGAAAATTATAAAATTTGGTTTAAAAAAATAGTTTTTCGGTATGGATATAAAGTTGAATAAACGGCAAAGATTATCAACCGATTTTTAAGTTTGATATCTTAATCGACAGCTCTTTTGATGTCCATAAATTGTATTAAAAAAGATTTTAATTTTTTTGCTTACAAATTAAAAAAGAAATAATTTAATTGATAAATAAATTATTTTTTGATGGACGATAGTCCATAAAAGTCAAAGTTACTGACCGATTCAAAAGTTTGATATCTTAATCAAAAGCCATGCTACTACGCATAAATATTGATAATGAAAATTATAACATTTGGTTTAAAAAAATAGTTTTTCGGTATGGATACATTTATTATAAACTACTTTGAAGCTCATATAAAGTTGAATAAACGGCAAAGATTATCAACCGATTTTTAAGTTTGATATCTTAATCGACAGCTCTTTTGTTGTCTATAAATTGTATTAAAAAAGATTTTAATTTTTTTGCTTATAAATTAAAAAAAAATAATTTAATTGATACATAAATTATTTTTTGATGGACGATAGCCCATTAAAGTCAAAGTTACTGACCGATTCAAAAGTTTGATATCTCAATCAAAAGCCATGCTACTACGCATAAATATTGATTATAAATATTATAACATTTGGTTTTAAAAAATAATTTTTCGGTATGGATACATTTATTATAAACTACTTTGAAGCTTATATAAAGTTGAATAAACGGCAAAGATTATCAACCGATTTTTAAGTTTGATATCTTAATCGACAGCTATTTAATTGTCTATAAATTGTATAAAAAACGATTTTAATTTCTTTGCTTACAAATTAAAAAAAAATAATTTAATTGATAAATAAATTATTTTTTGATGGACGATAGTCCATAAAAGTCAAAGTTACTAACCGATTTAAAAGTTTGATATCTTAATCGACAGCTATTTAATTGTCTATAAGTTGTATTAAAAATATTTTAAACTTTTTGCTTACAAATTAAAAAAAAAATAATTTAATTGATAAATAAATTATTTTTTGATGGACGATAGTCCATAAAAGTCAAAGTTATTGACCGATTCA
>CAUVYK010000087.1:0-33476 GCA_963556175.1 Tipula confusa | reverse complement strand
ATAATAATATAATAATATAATAATATAATAATATAATAATATAATAATATAATAATATAATAATATAATAATATAATAATATAATAATATAATAATATAATAATATAATAATATAATAATATAATAATATAATAATATAATAATATAATAATATAATAATATAATAATATAATAATATAATAATATAATAATATAATAATATAATAATATAATAATATAATAATATAATAATATAATAATATAATAATATAATAATATAATAATATAATAATATAATAAATAATAATATAATAATATAATAATATAATAATATAATAATATAATAATATAATAATATAATAATATAATAATATAATAATATAATAATATAATAATATAATAATATAATAATATAATAATATAATAATATAATAATATAATAATATAATAATATAATAATATAATAATATAATAATATAATAATATAATAATATAATAATATAATAATATAATAATATAATAATATAATAATATAATAATATAATAATATAATAATATAATAATATAATAATATAATAATATAATAATATAATAATATAATAATATAATAATATAATAATATAATAATATAATAATATAATAATATAATAATATAATAATATAATAATATAATAATATAATAATATAATAATATAATAATATAATAATATAATAATATAATAATATAATAATATAATAATATAATAATATAATAATATAATAATATAATAATATAATAATATAATAATATAATAATATAATAATATAATAATATAATAATATAATAATATAATAATATAATAATATAATAATATAATAATATAATAATATAATAATATAATAATATAATAATATAATAATATAATAATATAATAATATAATAATATAATAATATAATAATATAATAATATAATAATATAATAATATAATAATATAATAATATAATAATATAATAATATAATAATATAATAATATAATAATATAATAATATAATAATATAATAATATAATAATATAATAATATAATAATATAATAATATAATAATATAATAATATAATAATATAATAATATAATAATATAATAATATAATAATATAATAATATAATAATATAATAATATAATAATATAATAATATAATAATATAATAATATAATAATATAATAATATAATAATATAATAATATAATAATATAATAATATAATAATATAATAATATAATAATATAATAATATAATAATATAATAATATAATAATATAATAATATAATAATATAATAATATAATAATATAATAATATAATAATATAATAATATAATAATATAATAATATAATAATATAATAATATAATAATATAATAATATAATAATATAATAATATAATAATATAATAATATAATAATATAATAATATAATAATATAATAATATAATAATATAATAATATAATAATATAATAATATAATAATATAATAATATAATAATATAATAATATAATAATATAATAATATAATAATATAATAATATAATAATATAATAATATAATAATATAATAATATAATAATATAATAATATAATAATATAATAATATAATAATATAATAATATAATAATATAATAATATAATAATATAATAATATAATAATATAATAATATAATAATATAATAATATAATAATATAATAATATAATAATATAATAATATAATAATATAATAATATAATAATATAATAATATAATAATATAATAATATAATAATATAATAATATAATAATATAATAATATAATAATATAATAATATAATAATATAATAATATAATAATATAATAATATAATAATATAATAATATAATAATATAATAATATAATAATATAATAATATAATAATATAATAATATAATAATATAATAATATAATAATATAATAATATAATAATATAATAATATAATAATATAATAATATAATAATATAATAATATAATAATATAATAATATAATAATATAATAATATAATAATATAATAATATAATAATATAATAATATAATAATATAATAATATAATAATATAATAATATAATAATATAATAATATAATAATATAATAATATAATAATATAATAATATAATAATATAATAATATAATAATATAATAATATAATAATATAATAATATAATAATATAATAATATAATAATATAATAATATAATAATATAATAATATAATAATATAATAATATAATAATATAATAATATAATAATATAATAATATAATAATATAATAATATAATAATATAATAATATAATAATATAATAATATAATAATATAATAATATAATAATATAATAATATAATAATATAATAATATAATAATATAATAATATAATAATATAATAATATAATAATATAATAATATAATAATATAATAATATAATAATATAATAATATAATAATATAATAATATAATAATATAATAATATAATAATATAATAATATAATAATATAATAATATAATAATATAATAATATAATAATATAATAATATAATAATATAATAATATAATAATATAATAATATAATAATATAATAATATAATAATATAATAATATAATAATATAATAATATAATAATATAATAATATAATAATATAATAATATAATAATATAATAATATAATAATATAATAATATAATAATATAATAATATAATAATATAATAATATAATAATATAATAATATAATAATATAATAATATAATAATATAATAATATAATAATATAATAATATAATAATATAATAATATAATAATATAATAATATAATAATATAATAATATAATAATATAATAATATAATAATATAATAATATAATAATATAATAATATAATAATATAATAATATAATAATATAATAATATAATAATATAATAATATAATAATATAATAATATAATAATATAATAATATAATAATATAATAATATAATAATATAATAATATAATAATATAATAATATAATAATATAATAATATAATAATATAATAATATAATAATATAATAATATAATAATATAATAATATAATAATATAATAATATAATAATATAATAATATAATAATATAATAATATAATAATATAATAATATAATAATATAATAATATAATAATATAATAATATAATAATATAATAATATAATAATATAATAATATAATAATATAATAATATAATAATATAATAATATAATAATATAATAATATAATAATATAATAATATAATAATATAATAATATAATAATATAATAATATAATAATATAATAATATAATAATATAATAATATAATAATATAATAATATAATAATATAATAATATAATAATATAATAATATAATAATATAATAATATAATAATATAATAATATAATAATATAATAATATAATAATATAATAATATAATAATATAATAATATAATAATATAATAATATAATAATATAATAATATAATAATATAATAATATAATAATATAATAATATAATAATATAATAATATAATAATATAATAATATAATAATATAATAATATAATAATATAATAATATAATAATATAATAATATAATAATATAATAATATAATAATATAATAATATAATAATATAATAATATAATAATATAATAATATAATAATATAATAATATAATAATATAATAATATAATAATATAATAATATAATAATATAATAATATAATAATATAATAATATAATAATATAATAATATAATAATATAATAATATAATAATATAATAATATAATAATATAATAATATAATAATATAATAATATAATAATATAATAATATAATAATATAATAATATAATAATATAATAATATAATAATATAATAATATAATAATATAATAATATAATAATATAATAATATAATAATATAATAATATAATAATATAATAATATAATAATATAATAATATAATAATATAATAATATAATAATATAATAATATAATAATATAATAATATAATAATATAATAATATAATAATATAATAATATAATAATATAATAATATAATAATATAATAATATAATAATATAATAATATAATAATATAATAATATAATAATATAATAATATAATAATATAATAATATAATAATATAATAATATAATAATATAATAATATAATAATATAATAATATAATAATATAATAATATAATAATATAATAATATAATAATATAATAATATAATAATATAATAATATAATAATATAATAATATAATAATATAATAATATAATAATATAATAATATAATAATATAATAATATAATAATATAATAATATAATAATATAATAATATAATAATATAATAATATAATAATATAATAATATAATAATATAATAATATAATAATATAATAATATAATAATATAATAATATAATAATATAATAATATAATAATATAATAATATAATAATATAATAATATAATAATATAATAATATAATAATATAATAATATAATAATATAATAATATAATAATATAATAATATAATAATATAATAATATAATAATATAATAATATAATAATATAATAATATAATAATATAATAATATAATAATATAATAATATAATAATATAATAATATAATAATATAATAATATAATAATATAATAATATAATAATATAATAATATAATAATATAATAATATAATAATATAATAATATAATAATATAATAATATAATAATATAATAATATAATAATATAATAATATAATAATATAATAATATAATAATATAATAATATAATAATATAATAATATAATAATATAATAATATAATAATATAATAATATAATAATATAATAATATAATAATATAATAATATAATAATATAATAATATAATAATATAATAATATAATAATATAATAATATAATAATATAATAATATAATAATATAATAATATAATAATATAATAATATAATAATATAATAATATAATAATATAATAATATAATAATATAATAATATAATAATATAATAATATAATAATATAATAATATAATAATATAATAATATAATAATATAATAATATAATAATATAATAATATAATAATATAATAATATAATAATATAATAATATAATAATATAATAATATAATAATATAATAATATAATAATATAATAATATAATAATATAATAATATAATAATATAATAATATAATAATATAATAATATAATAATATAATAATATAATAATATAATAATATAATAATATAATAATATAATAATATAATAATATAATAATATAATAATATAATAATATAATAATATAATAATATAATAATATAATAATATAATAATATAATAATATAATAATATAATAATATAATAATATAATAATATAATAATATAATAATATAATAATATAATAATATAATAATATAATAATATAATAATATAATAATATAATAATATAATAATATAATAATATAATAATATAATAATATAATAATATAATAATATAATAATATAATAATATAATAATATAATAATATAATAATATAATAATATAATAATATAATAATATAATAATATAATAATATAATAATATAATAATATAATAATATAATAATATAATAATATAATAATATAATAATATAATAATATAATAATATAATAATATAATAATATAATAATATAATAATATAATAATATAATAATATAATAATATAATAATATAATAATATAATAATATAATAATATAATAATATAATAATATAATAATATAATAATATAATAATATAATAATATAATAATATAATAATATAATAATATAATAATATAATAATATAATAATATAATAATATAATAATATAATAATATAATAATATAATAATATAATAATATAATAATATAATAATATAATAATATAATAATATAATAATATAATAATATAATAATATAATAATATAATAATATAATAATATAATAATATAATAATATAATAATATAATAATATAATAATATAATAATATAATAATATAATAATATAATAATATAATAATATAATAATATAATAATATAATAATATAATAATATAATAATATAATAATATAATAATATAATAATATAATAATATAATAATATAATAATATAATAATATAATAATATAATAATATAATAATATAATAATATAATAATATAATAATATAATAATATAATAATATAATAATATAATAATATAATAATATAATAATATAATAATATAATAATATAATAATATAATAATATAATAATATAATAATATAATAATATAATAATATAATAATATAATAATATAATAATATAATAATATAATAATATAATAATATAATAATATAATAATATAATAATATAATAATATAATAATATAATAATATAATAATATAATAATATAATAATATAATAATATAATAATATAATAATATAATAATATAATAATATAATAATATAATAATATAATAATATAATAATATAATAATATAATAATATAATAATATAATAATATAATAATATAATAATATAATAATATAATAATATAATAATATAATAATATAATAATATAATAATATAATAATATAATAATATAATAATATAATAATATAATAATATAATAATATAATAATATAATAATATAATAATATAATAATATAATAATATAATAATATAATAATATAATAATATAATAATATAATAATATAATAATATAATAATATAATAATATAATAATATAATAATATAATAATATAATAATATAATAATATAATAATATAATAATATAATAATATAATAATATAATAATATAATAATATAATAATATAATAATATAATAATATAATAATATAATAATATAATAATATAATAATATAATAATATAATAATATAATAATATAATAATATAATAATATAATAATATAATAATATAATAATATAATAATATAATAATATAATAATATAATAATATAATAATATAATAATATAATAATATAATAATATAATAATATAATAATATAATAATATAATAATATAATAATATAATAATATAATAATATAATAATATAATAATATAATAATATAATAATATAATAATATAATAATATAATAATATAATAATATAATAATATAATAATATAATAATATAATAATATAATAATATAATAATATAATAATATAATAATATAATAATATAATAATATAATAATATAATAATATAATAATATAATAATATAATAATATAATAATATAATAATATAATAATATAATAATATAATAATATAATAATATAATAATATAATAATATAATAATATAATAATATAATAATATAATAATATAATAATATAATAATATAATAATATAATAATATAATAATATAATAATATAATAATATAATAATATAATAATATAATAATATAATAATATAATAATATAATAATATAATAATATAATAATATAATAATATAATAATATAATAATATAATAATATAATAATATAATAATATAATAATATAATAATATAATAATATAATAATATAATAATATAATAATATAATAATATAATAATATAATAATATAATAATATAATAATATAATAGTATAATAAAAACAAAATGTGATAAAATAATAATACACACAAAATGCTAAAATTGTTAAATTTATATAAATTGCAGATACAAAAAATAATATCACCATTTGACACCAAAAAAAATGAAAAAACCGTTAAATTAACAAAACAAGTCATTGAACTACACGAAAATAAAATTTACACATTCAATTGATAAAACCAGGGCATATACTCAAAAAATATAACTAAAACCAATTCTATATATTCTCAAAATGTTGAAAAGGTAAAGCATCATAATTTGTTCCCTGTGACTGCCAATAATATCACGCACATTTATTTCCAAATAACTGACAACAATCACGAAATTAACATTAACAAATTTTTCCAACAAATTATTGAGGAGGAGGTAAAATAAAAGCTCTGATAATAAAAAGCTGTTAAATACTTTTCATTTTTACCATTTTTATTTTGTTGTGTGTGAATTTTTTTTTTTTTTTTTTTTTGATTTATGTGAAAACGTAAAAATTTTCATTATTAAAAAATATAAATTATGTTATAAAATCATAAAATATAATAAAATGAAAATTTTTTTTTTGTAATAAAACTGTTACACAAAACTGATGAAGAAGCATGAGCTGTTGCACAGCTTGAAAACACCAAAAAATTAATGAAATATAAAAATTATATATTGTGTAATCCTATATATTGTGTGCTTGGTAGATTTTAATAAATCAATGGCAAAAAGCTCCCAGCTATAGCTGTGTATGATGTATGGTTTTGTGTGTGATTTTAAAATTTTTGAAAAGATGGTAAAGAATTAGGAATAGTTGCAAGATACACATTTTATATATATACATATAAATATATATATATATATATATATATATATATATATATATATATATATATCCCCTGCGTGAAATGTCTTTATATTCGCTGACATGTAAGCGTACAACTTTACACAATAACGACGACATTATCTTAATCAACTTCTTTTGTTTGTATAAAAGCATTTATAAAAATTGTCGACCAAAAATACACTTGGGAAATTATCTTCATGTTAATTCATTAAAATAAAAAAAAATAAAAATATTAACATTGGTGGTTGGTTACACACAGCAAAATTATGATAATAAAACCAAAAACCATTTAGGGAAAATTCATTTGGGCTTTAACGTTTCGTCAAACACCATTTCACTGATGAGAAAGATACAAACATACTTTGTATTAAAGCTTAGTTCCACAACAAATATAGCAAACATTGTGAATAACTCAGCGTGGTTGGTACATATAAGAGAGTTTTAATCGAAACTTTGAATGATTTTTATGAATAAATGGACTAACGCCTTGATATTTTTTTTTGTGATATTTTTAACCTGATATTTTTAAACTTCAAATATAAAAAAAATGTATATACAAAAAACAAAAAAGACTTGTTTTCGTTAGGATGTCAATACTACTTCAAAGTTGAGTATTTAACTGTGCAAGAGAAAATTAAAATGGTTCTGGTTTCTAGAGCAACAGTAGATCGAGATTCCAAATAGTTCCAGACCAAACTTTTGAAAATTTTTCATTCTTATCATGGGTGACAAACTCTTTCTGAAAGACTTTCTGACGTTTATTTACAAAATAGGGCAACTTTTTGTCACATTCGTACTGCGTTCTCAGACAGTTCGTTTTTTTTAACTTCCAAACACTACATGCTAGTTCACTCTGAATATATATATATATATATATATATATATATATATATATATATATATATATATATATATATATCAGGTCTCATACAAGGTCTACATGACTCAGCCATTGAAAACAAATGTCCATCCGCTTCAAAATCAGTTCTCCGCAAGGCTTCTTTAGACCAACTTGATAATGACGTTGATTTTACATCGAAAAACATCTTTTCAGACAAAGTGCATTTCCATTTCGGGGGCTATGTAGACAAGTGGAACTGCTAGATTTGGGACTTGGAACAGCATTGTAGAAGCCAATGCATTAACCAGGAGTAACAGTTTGGTGTATTTTGGAGTTAATTTTGGCTCAATTATCTCCGAAAACGCTGCTGAAAATGCTGGTAGCGTCAATGACAACCTTTATAGAGGCATAATAACCAACTTTACAGATTTACAGATCTCAGATCTTTAATTTGAGTCACAGTCCCAGAGAGTTATGCAATTCCACATCTGCAGCACATCCTTATCAACTTGAGGGATGCTAAGGTCCCTGGAGTATCTCCAAAATTCCTTTTGAATTAACTCTTTGGAACATCTCTAAACTATTTGTTTAGGGATTTAAGGATCACGGACTTATTATTGATACTGATAAATGCGTAATCTGTATTTGGCAACCACTTATTTTCTTCTCGGTACGTCTTAATAAAACGCAACAACGGTACAATGCTTATGGCCGAGAGTTACCTGCAGCTTATTCTGGAACTAAGCACTTTAAATATTGGTTAGAAGGTTGCGAGTTCATATTATTCGCAGATTATAAGCTTTTAATATTTACTTTAAAATAAAGTCCGTAATCACCCATCTAGATTTCATTGGTCAATTCACTGACGATATTCGACACGGGAGTATTAATTATCCTGAAATTTCATGATTTACGAAATAATACGACAACTTAAAAATTTATGTAAATCTCTCTAAGAGCTTTCATCCAGCATTATTTTGGAAATAAGTTTTAGAATCTTTTCATAATTTGTGGCATCTAGGTAAAGGCTTCAGCAACTTTTCATATAGAAGTATATTTGGCTCTCGATCTCTAAACCTCAAAATTGTATACTTTTCAAAACATTTTAAATTGCACATTTTAAATCGATCATTGTTCCAAGTTCCATCTGACTGGGCCCAGATTCTGCCGTTAATTTTACTTTGACTACGGGTAACATTCGGTACTAAATTAAATACGACTCCATCCGAACTGGTTTATGGATACATTCTACCAGCCAGGACAATTTTTTTGATAACAAAATTAATTCTCTTACTTCTTAATTTTGAAAATCAGTTCGAACTGTTAAAGTACCGACTCGTTTTTGCTTATTAATTTTTCGATTATAATTATTTTCACGTGGTTTTTTGATAACCTCATTTTGCTTGAATTCACTGAATATTTAACAAGTGTTTTCTTAAATGAGCTTGATTTAAAATATGGAAGAGCTATTTGACGACATTTCAAAACTTCAGCATTCCGAAAAAACAAAATTTGATTTTTTATTTTTTTTCTACATTACAATTGTATAAAAATAAAAGAAGTCTAGAAAAAATCTGGTTGGAGTTGATTTGTAAAAATTAATGCAATAAATATATTTAAGATTTATTAAAGATTTATTAATAATTTATATAATTTGGGATTATTTATGGAAAAAGTTTCATCACGATTAAACTACTAATCATACTTGCCGAACCGGAATCAAAAAGTTCATTAAAAGTATATTATATTTAAGGACGATGTGCGGCTATGATTTAGACATAATTAGTTCTTAATTTATGCCAACGTGAACATTTGTAAACTAATTAGAAATTAGGAAACAGCAATTGGATCTAAAAGTATTATACAAAGACTGCAAGTGTCGGATTTTTTGCTTCATTCAAGATGGTGAGTAGGAAGTATTTTTGTACATAAATTGAAATAATACTAATTTTGTTTTATTTTAAGGGAAAATTCCGATCAGAATATGAATCAAATTTATATTGAACCGGAAAATTTACTAACCAGTAATACATGAGTGTAAACATGTAAGTATATTTTATTAACAACATTAATGTTAATTATATTTGTTTAAGTTTTGTATTTGTAGCCAGGATATTTAGAGTCCAGAAACCAGCAAGTTAGTCATAAAATCGGATATGGAGAAAGAGTGCAATAAAGGAAAAAATATCCAAACACTCTATGGAAAAGTGCATCGACTAGGTAAAAAGACATATTCATAAATAGGCAAACTCTTTTTTTTGCTTCACCGATTACTTAGCATTCCAAAGGCTTTTTCAATAATGGTTCTTGATGAGCTTCTTGAGCAACGTTTTTTGTTAATGCAACGTGCATTCTATTTATACAAACTATAACATTACCATTGTTAAGGGTTTTTTGCAATTTAATTAATTGTTCGATTCCTGCCTTTAGATCGTCTCCTGAAGGCCAATTCACATATTTTGAAAATTTATAAAGGCTTACCCCTTTCCTAAATTTTATTAACTCAAGGTTGTTTTTTAGGCTGCAAGTCATTGCGTCTCTCTCCGAGCCTGAATATATAATTATATACTTCTATTTTAATACTTTATTTCCAAAACAATATAATTAAATCGTAAAAATCTTCAAAAAATTCCACTCAACATATTCCACCCTATATCGAAATTTTTTTACAATATATATCGAATCGAGTGTTGGTTGGTTACATTTTCTTTGAATCGTTCGATGATGATGATGATGATGATGATGATGATGATGATGATGGTGATGGTAAATCAGATCTATTTTCATTTATCTCCCCTTTTTTTCATGCTCTTTTGAACCTACGCTATTTGATATTCCCTTTCGAATATATACAAAGCAGCTAAATCCTATCAATCTGCAAACTCATTTCACAAAAGGATTTGCATAACAAAAAAAAATTAATTTTCTCGCGCTTTTCTTCATTTCTTTAATACGGTATATTGAATTGTTAGACGAACCAACGAAGAAAATATTCACTTAAAATAAATAATTGGTAAATATACATATATAAAATAGTGTCTGTGCCAAGAAATGGAACATTATACTTTCCAAGGAAACTCAAAATACCCAAAAGTTTATTTAGAGCAAATAAATCGCAAATTTATTTAGTTACCCGCCCTAAATTTTCTCGTATACATTGTATACGAGTATATAGTATAGAGTAGGTGGTTGGTTGGTTGACAATGTAAATGAATAAAATTAATTTTAAAAATAGTGCTTCTCCCATATATATTTTTAAATTAAATTTTTTTTTAAAAAGCTTAAATTATTCATACCTTTACTAGTTTTTGCATTAAATATTATATTCAGTGCACAATAATCATAAAATATCATTACATTCGTATACAACATAAAACATACAATACAATCTGTTACAATACAATTGTACGTATGCAGAATAGAAAAATGAAACTGTCATTGTTATTTCAATTATTTTACAATCTGATAAGCAGTTGAAAACTGATACAAGCTAAATGGGGTAGTGCACAAACACACACACATACAGAACTGAAATCGATGATGATGGTACGGTGTGACGATATAATCATGAAAGCTCGGCATGTAACATTATACAGAAAAATAATAAATTCGAATACCATGTACCAGAAGTAGCGATATTCGCTCACATTTTTAAAACGTGGAATTAATGATATTTTTTTTTTGTTTTGTTAAAATCCAAATATGTACTAGGTAACAATATCATATTAACAAGAACAACAATACGAGTAGTATAAATGTAAAATGATAATGTTTTTATTACTATTTCGCATTTCCATCAGTACCTGATAACTATTGTGTGCCAGCTAAAGTTTTATTTTTATTTTTATTTTTTTACAATTCTATGATATTCAAAAGCTATTAACATCGCTTGAAAACGTTATATGGAAACAGAACAGTAAACGAAATGGATAAGCAGGAATGTAACTCTTTATGGGACATGGCTTTTAACGATAATGTTTAATATGGAATTGATAACAATATGTTTTTTGTTATATACCCGAATTAGCACAATTTGCGCTTTTAAATATATATGACAGAGCTTTTAGTTTGTTTTTTAATCCAGATTGAGAATTAACAAAAATGATAGAAAAAATATATTATTGCAAAGCTTTTAAAATCATGTTTTTATACGATTAAATTGGTTAGTTTTGAATTTCTTTCAAAACTGTAAACTCTCATATTATAATCAATAGTTATATCATTCCCGTTGAAGCTAAACGACAGTAATACAGGGATTATACAAGATAAACATTTTACACATTTCTAAAACCCTGTAGCGGCCCTGCACAAAATTAAAATTTTTGAATACTATTAAAAATAGTTAAAAATATAGAGGCAATAAATAAAAAATATTTTTAATAATAAGTCTGTATGCGAATCGAAATCAAAAATGCGTATAAATTAGAAAAAAATTAAATTTTAACTTTTTACTCACCACAAAATGTTTAACTGGTCGCGTTGCAGTTAAAAATTTTAATCATATTTTCCTTTGACGTTTTGAGTATTATAAAAAATTTGAACCATAGATAAAAAATTTACTAGTCAGTTATTTTATCTATTTTTATTTCTACCACAGTTAAAATATTTAACTTTTCAACCAATTCGCACACAGACTTAATTAAAATTTACTGTTAATTTGTTTTCGTACAAACATAAGCACAAAAATCGTATCGGTAACAATATACGCCAACCATGATTTAAATTTTATTATTTTATAACTAAAGTTGTGCGCCAATTAGTTAAAAAATAAATATTTTAACAATAGTAAACGATTTTATATTTAAAAATAAAATATTTGGAATATAAATATTAAATTTATAATTATATTAATTATTAATATAATATTAATAATATTAAATAAAATAATAATAATTAAGAATTAAATAGTATGAACTATTCAGCTTTGTAGGCAAAAAAAATTTAGAGATTCAGTAAAAGTCTTAGTACACAAAAAAAATGTTATTGTAATGCACATATCCATTTTTTTTGTATAGCGAAAAAATATACATTGCAAAAAATATTAAGTGGTCGGATATCCATGTGAATAAAATATTAAAATTTTAAGTTTTTCACGTTTTATGCGGTATTTTGTCAAAAATGAGGTTACGATTTTTTAAATTCAATTATCAAAATTTAAAGACGGCCCTCGTTAATTTTTTATAAATTTTTTGTGGTGAAATAAAAAAAACTTAATTTTAGCTGTCAAAATTTTGATTTTTTCTTGCATGTTTTTAACACATTCACAAAGACCCTTATTAAATTTAAAAAAAAAACAAAACAAAAACCATAATTTTTTTTTGTTTGTAACTGGAAAAGCAATTAAGTGCTTGCAAATCAACAACACTGACTGTTACTGTTATTGTTACTGTTCTTTTAATAAGCAATTGTAATCGACTGCATGAGTCCGCAGCCGTCGTCACACTTCCAACCGAGAAGCCACAGCAAATCTCTAAAAAAAAAATATCTTTTGATGGTATCACTATAATTATGGCCAAAGAGCACTTAAATGTATAAAACCATGCAAATTTACCCAACAATACAATATCCACAAACTCAGCTTCTTTAAATAATTGGATTCGATTAGAAATGAGGATACTGGGGCTGATCTTTTTGTAATTCCAGACATATTTTCAAAAAAGTCGATGATCCAGATTTCAGTCGTTCGGCACCGAATAGCACAACCACAAATTATGACAGGACCAAATTACTTTTGATTAGTGTAGGGCTGCGGCTAACCTTTACCTATCTTTTTACGCTCGAATCAGGTAACCGTCCAATTACTTGTTGACTTGCGTGGAAGACAAATCTTCGACCCGGCCATGAAATTGACTGTCCACGCTATGACATTATCCGTCAACACTCCCACAGCAAAACATTTGATGGTTGAGAATGGATATGGACAGTTATTAAAGGAATTTCCGTCACAAAATCTCCAGATTACAATGGCCCGATCAAGCACGTGATTCATCATTTTAATACAAACGGCAACTCCCGTATACATTCGACTTGGTCAGGACATATCACGCAATACATTTAGCAACCAAAGACATACCTAAAACGGTAATTTCCAATCTATTCGGCTTATTTGAAAACCATCGAATGCCTTTTGGTCTTCGGAATGCTGCTCAAACCTTTCAACGCTTCATGAATGAAATGTTAAAAGATCTTAATTTTATTTTCGTCTATATTGACAACATTTTAGTAGCAAGTAGAACTGAGAAGGGATATAAATGCAATTTATAGCAAGTATTACAACGACATCCAAGTATGTTTTCGGCGTTCCTCATTGAAGTCCTCCGTCGCCATATTTCTAAAGATAACATTAAACCTTGTCCGGAGCATGTAGTAGCCATAACACAGTTCCCTCAATGTACCTCAATTCGAATAGAACGAAAATCTATTCAAAAATTCGTCTGAATGGTGAATTATTAACATTGCTTCATTCCAAGTTTAGCCGAATTTCTACAAGCAATTCACGCGCAATTTGCAACTTTATCAAAAAGGCCATATACTAAAAAAATTCTACTGACCAGACGAGAATGTAATAATGTATTCATTTTACATGGATTTCTTCACATGGACTTAGTCGGACCGCTTCTACCATCAGAGTGCACTTTAATATTAACTTTATTAAGATATCGCTGGCATTAAAATTGGGCTTGAGAGCGGACACATTTTTGGCTGAAATTCAAATATTCTCGGTTCAACGTCGAGTGCAAATCTATAGAGTCATTAATTTTCGATACCGTTTGCTGACTCGGTATTTTCTGATTCAGTATTAGAAGTTCATATCTTGCAAAAAATATCCAAATTTCAACGGATTATACAGCAGAATCCAAATGGTCGATTCCATCTAACATTTACTTCGCTGACTCAAAATTTTACTCACCGCCAAAAATCTATACATCAGAATACTAGTTTGGGTGGGTTTTGCCAGGAAAGATTCATACTCTATCCGTTCATTATTTAACTGGTAACTTGGCGGTCGTTAATTCTTCATCAACTTCTTTGACACTCGGTGGACCTGATTAGGTTTAAGTAACCTGTGCACATTAAGAATGACGAATTTATCAAATCTTTAGGTTTATATTGGCAGACTAACTCTAAAACATTCCGCAATGATGTCAACCTTATAGCAAAAATTCTTCGAGAATAACAAACCGTACTGTTATTTCTCAAATATCTAAAATCTTTGTCTGAAATTTTTACCCAAACAATTCTTTACAGAATCAGCTTTTTCTCTTTCCCGTTGGTCTTCAAGGCTTCCGGCAGCTTTACGATATAATAATTGGTCAATAAATGGTGTTCGCCTCGCCCAAAAGGTGTTTACATAATGTGTGAGCTGTACTCGTGCAAGACCGATATTTATACAACAAAAAATGAGTGGCCTTTGACCTGAAAGGGCTAACCAGGCCTTTCAGTTACTCAAATATTGACTACTATAGGCGTGCAATTTTATGTACACTTCACAATAAGGAGATGAGTCTCATCTGCATCATATATGGGCGCATTAAAAGATTTGTATCTGCACGTGGCCTGCCGAAATTCACCAACGATTGATTGTTCAACGATTGATTGTTAATTTACTCTCCCCAGTTTACAGCACTTTTGTGGACTGAAAATCATCACCGCCGTTTAATAGTAAATTCCAATCTTACATATTAGTGTCAAGTAGGACGTAACCATAAAACTGTTGGGGTAGCTTTGAACCCCAGCCTCATTGAAACAAGCCTGTAACAAGTTCAATAACTCAACCGGTATAATTCGGTTAGATTACCTATTCTCCTTACCAACGATCTACAAAAATGTGCCCACTAAATAACATTTTGATATGGTTAAATGTAATTTATTTTAATGACCTTTTTGGCTATGTCCCCATATTTAAAACTTTTTTGCCAAGTTTTGGCCATACATATTCGGTCACAACAATTAACAGTAACAGTATACGCGATTTTTATTTTGTTGAATCTCTAGGATTTAAAAGCAATTAAAATTGAACTTTATACGGTCATATATTTTCGAAGGATTTTTTTTTGACTCAAATTATACAACTTTCTAAAAAGGGTTTTATGGCACGGAAACAAAAAAAAATTCTGGCAACGCATAACATTAAATTAAAAAGTAATATCAAATGTTTAGTTAATGTTCCTTGACAGTTCGAAATTTTATATACGCGAATGTACCATCCTCGCATCTAGGTACGCATTTTTATAATAAATTGATAATACCATTTTAATGTTGCATATTACATAAAATAAAATGAAACTGTCAAAAAATAATCCTCAAACAAAATGTTGTGTTTTGTATTTTAATATACAACAACAACAACAAAAATGTGTTGGCTTTGTTATCATCATTTTCGTTTTTTTTTTTTGTCAGCACACAAAATTTCCGCGTGTTATGACATGGATGGTAAAAATTCGCGTTACTAAAAAATTAATACAAATTATTTTCTGGAAAGCTACCTAGTAGCTAGCGTTATCCCCCGAAAAGTTAATACAAAAATATTGAAAAAAATTTGATTGAGATAAAAATGTTCGTTATATTTATGTATGGCTTAACTCTTTTTTTTTTGTGTATAGGGATCATTTTATTCGGTTTGGTTTTAACAGTTAAATTTTTTTTATTTGTAATTAAATTTTGTAAAATGTATTGGAATATGATACTGCTTAAACGTAAAACTTTTAAAATTTTAGTAGAAAGAAGCGCTTGTGATTACAATGATTTGGACGTAAATTTACAAATTTTCCAAATCATTCTACACAATTCCGTAAACTCTCTTTACTATTTATAACTTTACATTTTTTTCAACTTTCCGTTTAGGTGCAGTACTTATAATTAACGCAGATCCCAAACGTCATTTATATCATCAGTTTATATCATATATAATTCTTCTCTCCGACATGCTCTTTCTACACTTACTATTAAGGAAATGATTCATGTACAAATTTTGTCTAATAGACATAATTTTTAATCGCTCTGATTGTTCAATATTTTTTTTTTTTTGTTTTATACGATAAAAACGAAATTCTCAGCAAGAGATAGGTATAGAATATTACCGTAAGGATATTTTTCTGTCATTTTAATACATTTTTGTTTTAGAATATTTTTTTGAGAACAAAGGTGGCCATGTTTTAAGCGATATCTTAAACAAAATGAGCAATGTTAAATTTTTAAATTTTTTCGTACTATAAAAAAGTATTTTCAACCAATCAAAACAATTATAATTTATGTCTGTCAAATATAATTTGTTCATGAAACATCGCCTTTAATGTTACCTTTTAAAATGAAAACCATTAATGTGGATTAATCTTTAAGTAATCTTTAAGTTTCACCAGGTCCTTCTGCAAATTATTTTTGTAATACTTGTCAAGCCTACTTACTATGGCAGAGGTAAGTCCTACAAGCGAAATTATTCGTCAGAGCATTTTCCATTTAGACAAAACTCAAGTGAATGACCATAAAGTTGCAATGCGTTTAAGGGTGTTTGCAAGTTCTGTATATCAACAAATTTTTGCAAACGATTGAAAGTTTGCCAGTTGCTGTCAAAAAGACAAAGTAACATTAGAAAACTGACAAATTCATGACACAAATCAAAAACTTCCAAAACCCAGAAAATACATAATGGCAAGCCAATCACAATTGACAAATTTATGCCACAGATCGAAAATTATTAAGTCCCAGAAAATACATGATGGTTAGCCGAACAAATCGGACCAATTTATGCCACAAATTGTAAATTTCTAAAACCCTAAAAATATATGATGGCCCATCAAAACTGACAAATTTATGCCACAAATCGAAAAAAAAGCAAAATCGAAAAAAACAATTCGAAAACTTCCTAAACCCTGATTCCGGCTATGGAAATTCTAATGCATTATCCTTCCAGCAAGCATTGTTTTTGCGAATCTTCAATTATATCGATCGCTTTTCAAATACCATTCGTAAAGTAAAAGCAAAAGTAATGTAAGAATATCATGAAGCTGGTATGCTTGGTCGGTTGTGTATCTGGTGTTTTGCCATGGTATTTAAAAATAATGATGGTGAGCCGCCCTTTGAAGTGACATTCGCATTTATACATAACAATCTCGACAACACTCAACATTACTATGAATATTTTCAACCCAAATTTGGAGCCAATGACGTAACCACAATTGAACCCATATGACAAAGCTGTCAAAGAAGCTCAACTCAATTGAGCAATGGTGAATCCTCCCTCAAATTACTGCAGGAAGGCATTCACAACATTGAATAGTCGATCTTTATCTGCAAGTGGAAGCCAATAGTTTAAATTTGATTCGTCAACGCATAAGCAGTAATAACAAGCTGAATTTTATCAAGGACTACATAGAAAATGTGGCACAAAATCCTACAGATCAAGTTGGAATGACAGTTTTTGCGAAATATGGCTCTCAAAGACAATTTGCAATCGAGCGAACAGACCACTGATATAGACCAGATTTAGTGGCCAGAGTTTTTAAATTAAAGCTGAAATAATTAATTCAGAAACTCCACAGTGCACGGTATTTTAGGAAAATCGAAGGCTTTCGTTTCCACTACTGAATTCGAAAAGCACGGATTACGTCACGCGATTACCTAAATAACGTTACGGGCAGCGGCTTGTAAAGAGCTGAAATGTTCCGTCGGCAGATGCACAATTACATGAAATCGTGTAAAGTGTAAAGTGTAAAGTGTACAGTGTAAAGTGTAAAGTGTAAAGTGTCAAGTGTAAAGTGTAAAGTGTAAAGGGTAAAGTGTAAAGTGTAAAGTGTAAAGTGTAAAGTGTAAAGTGTAAAGTGTAAAGTGTAAAGTGTAAAGTGTAAAGTGTAAAGTGTAAAGTGTAAAGTGTAAAGTGTAAAGTGTAAAGTGTAAAGTGTAAAGTGTAAAGTGTAAAGTGTAAAGTGTAAAGTGTAAAGTGTAAAGTGTAAAGTGTAAAGTGTAAAGTGTAAAGTGTAAAGTGTAGTGTAAAGTGTAAAGTGTAAAGTGTAAAGTGTAAAGTGTAAAGTGTAAAGTGTAAAGTATAAAGTGTAAAGTGTAAAGTGTAAAGTGTAAAGTGTAAAGTGTAAAGTATAAAGTATAAAGTATAAAGTTAAAGTGTAAATTGTCAAGTGTCAAAATAAAACCATTTGGTGTCAACCAATATAATCTCACATTTTAAACGATATAATTTCGTAAATATTATACAAGTTTGAAGAAATGGAACAAATTATCTGCTTTATAAAATAAAGAAAAACCCAAAATGATCTTTATATAACCTTGAACGTGTTCATTTTATAAAAAAATAGATTAACATACTACCCTCTTAAATCCAAATCAGCTTTCAAGTGACTGTCTCTAGATGTATAAATTGCATACAAATAGAAATATTACAAATTATCTTTGATGGGTTAAACTCGCATACTGCATGCCATACTCAAGGTAAATGGCGTTCCCGGTAAATTTTTTGGTAGATCGAATTACTGTACTAAAAAGGTGGGTAAATTATTAGAAAAAAACCAACTGGTTGTTGTTGTTATTTTTTCACATTTAATTTATGTACTGCAACAAAAATCAGACAAGAGTAAAATTATGATTAATTATTATAATTACTAAAATATGTGAACATAAAAGACATTTTGGAGAATATTACTGGACTAAATATGAAGAAACCAAAAAAAAAATTAACAAAAAAATTTTGGCGTTTCATTTGTTCCCTACAAACCAGTGATTTTAACCCTCCAAACCTTAATATTTACCTAAAGTTTGGCACTACATGAAAGGTAAATTGGTACTAAAATTATAATCTACCGAATTTTACGATTTAATTTGAGTATGGAACGCAGCCAATAAAATTGAGTTGGGTAAATTTCTAGGTTCATTTCATCATATTTACCAATTTCAAAGACCGAATTACAGTCTTTTTCGAAAATAAGTTCCATTTTTTATATTCCAAAAAAATTGTAAAATTATCCAGGAAGCAAAAATATTATAATCTGTAACCATTTTTTTTTATAAAATTTTGCGTTATTTATCAAGCACAGTTTACCAAATTCGACGAATATTTATCAAATTATGCGGAGGTAAATTGCAAAATGACGTATACAATATATGTACCGTATCATCATCATCATCATCTTCAAAAATGTGAAACAATCTTTTAACGAATATAAAACTTAAATTGATTGAAAATAAAAACGGAAAATGAAAAGTTTCTTAGTTTTAAAATGAAAATCATAAAATGAATTACATTCGATTTTTCCAGTTCCATGCTCTATACACTGGTATCGCACAATATAAGAATTGAATGACAGTTCAGAAAAGTATACGAAAAACTAAATTCTTTTCAAATATTTTCCTCCCATCTTTCAATGATTGGATACGATATTTTGTAATATATCTCCTCGTATGTTATTGAATATTTTTTTTTTGTTCAGCTACACGATCTGCCATTTTTGTTGTCAAAATATAAATTGAGAATATATGTGTACATATGTATATATATACAAACTTTGCAATATAAAGAAATATAACGATATCGTAAAATGGATTGTTCATCGTACACCATATAAATATATAAGATAAAACGCATTCTTGAACTTCAATCCAATTTAAAATATTAGATAAAAATAATAAAAAATCGGGTATGTGTAACAACATTTTTCTACACACTTGAAATCTTTTTTTTTTTTTTTTTTTGCCGAACACCCTTTCAATTTAATCTCAGCTATGGCACAACAAAAACCATTTTTTGTTCATCACACAATTTAATTTCGGCAAGGTGGATCGACACAAAAAAAAAATACGGTGTTTGTGAAGGCAACCGAAATTGTATTTTCCATCAAATATTTTATGGTTCTTGCGTCTAACTAAACCGTATCTATATATACATCCTATGTATACGATATACGCGTACATATAAGAAAGTTATTTACACTTTTCATTTGGCACCCTACAGTTTTGGTATAACAAATTTTCCAATTTTTTTGTATGCGTGTGTGCGTGTGTGCGTGTATATTTGACTACCACTTCGTTGTGTGTAAATGATATTACATTTCCCGAAATCAAATGGCGAATAAAATAAGTTAATTTTTTTTTGTGCTTGGTGCTGGTAAAATCGCGATACGTACTCGTACATATGAGATATAAGCAATACAATATAAGAGGATAAGGAGATGTTAGATAAGAAAACATTTTTGTTGTTGAACGTGATATATTTAATGGAATCTATCTATCTATCTTTGTTATTATTTGTGTATGAATATTATTATAAAAAACAAGCTTAATGGGGTAAAAGCTTTAACAACACCATCCAAATCTTATAACGAGATTTTTTTTTTTTGTTTTTTTGAATTTTCCAAATCAGAAATCTTGATTTGTTTCGCTTGTCTAATGCGTGATCTAAATGAATATTTTAAATTTGTTGTAATGAGATTTTTTTTTTGGTTTAGTGTGAGTATGAGCTTTTTCACCTTTGCGGTAATCTTGTGTGAAATTACATACATATCTTAAAATCCTAAAAGTGTAAAGTTTGAATTTAATTCAACGGCCTAATTTAAAATTTACAAGATGTTTACAGTCGTGCCCGATACCATGAAAACTCTAGAATACAAGTAAGATACCATATAGCACCATCGACTGTATATCCTATATTTATCTGCCTTTTTCAATGAACAACTTGTATTTCTTGAACTGGCAATTAGAAGTTAGTATTAAATGTTAGATGGGCAAAACAAAGCCAATGCCCAGATGTTGTTTAATACCTATTATTTCTACTATGATAAGTTCCTAACAGTCTTTGGTAGTCAAAATCAAATCGCAGAATTCAAAAAGATTTTCAAAACTTTAAAAAGTTATATCCATTAGGTTTAATGTCGTAATTCTTTATTTATTTATTATGATATTTGAAATTTCTAATGTATAGTAAGCTAATTCCACAGTAGAAACATATAAAATTTAAAAAAAGATGTTAGCACATCAAAACTGTGAAATTTACGCAACAAATCTCTAAAATTCAGAAGTCCTGCCTAAAAATTTACTATACTGTTTATTTAATCACGTGCTTCACCATAAATAAAAATGCAAAATTGCGGTTCTGCGTTTTAATAATTGTAAGTATTTTAAAATTGTTAGAATTCTACTGGTTTAAAACTTGTATATAAACCTTAGTTCTTTGTTTAATAAGATAGAATAAGAATTAAACTCAAACATAAATAGTTAAATTCGGCCTCACCAAGTGCATTACTCACAGTGGTAACTTATCTAGTTATAAAATTCAAAGTAGCTATTACCATAAAAAAAGAACATAAGAATGATAAATTTCGTATGTAAAAACGGCATTCGATACAATTAAATATATATAGTGTATACTGGTTATTGCATGCCAGTACAAAGCGAAACAAGAAGATATTTTTTTTAACATGAAAAAATCACGAATTGATCATAAAAGAAAAACAAAATTTTGCAAATAATGAAATAATATGTCAAACAACTCTATATATTATATCATTGTATTATAGTCATGAAGTGCTAGCAAATTAAGTATATGAATTGTAACGAAATATTTGGTTCGAAATATAAAGAAAAATGTATACGTACGAATTAGAAAATTAAAAAAAAAAATAAATAATTCAAAACAAAAAAACAAACACCACGACTTTGGCCGAAAAAAGTGTGTAAAACCGATACAATTTATTTTGTTTTTTTTATATTTATTTAACTCAAAAAAAAAATTAAATCATAGTTGCATTGCATAGTTCATAATCAATACAAAAATAACCAAACCTTTTTTTTTTCTGTAGCCATTTTGTTAACTATATCGTTTACCTCTACAGTAGTAATGAGTAAGGAAAAACAAAACCAAAAAAAACTGAAAATAAAACTCACTAAAGCAAAATAATATGCAACAAGGTTAGAAACATACTTAAAAATATGTTCTTGTTTCACTTTGTACTGACATGCATTAACCTGTATACACTATATATTTTTTATTGTTTCGAATGCCAAATTAACATATGAAATTTATCATTATTATGTTCTTTTTCTATGGTATTACTTCGATTAAACTTGTTCTTGGTGTTTGAGCTGGATGTCATATTTAAGCAATATGATATTCAGTGATATAAGCTCATGAGACTAACAAAAAATTATCACCAGCCGCGTTACGATTAACTGTCGCGGAGGAATGTTATGGAGATAAAGTTGATGGAGAAAAAGTAACACTACAACATGGATGGCGAAAGCAGGAGAATAACCGTATAGCTGCAAAACAAAATAACAAAACTGGATGGAATTTGGAAAAATTTCATCAGTACGGACCTGAGTTGAAAGGTCAATTTTTAGATGAAAGACAAACCCATAATTCCTAGGCAGAACGGGAGTCAATTATACGTTTTGTCACCAAATCTAAACAGCAATTGACACCAAATCTAAATAGCACTTAAGCAAGCACAACCGCTCCTAGACCTTGATTCCAATCGCCATTTCGCTCTGTTCTTTAAGAGCTTAAACAACAGAAATATACATGTTCCAAACAAGATTAGTTTCTCACGTGATTCTTTGCTAGAAACTGAACAAGAGCGTAGATATCAGAAATTAAAAAACATTGAGCCATTAAAGTACCCCAAAAATGGGCAGCGTTCTACGATATATTTAGAACAGTGATGCATGCAAACGAGGACATTAATGAAACCATCAAGATGCATCAAACAACAGTGCTTGGGAGTGCAGGAAGGATGATCAGTCACCTGAAAGCAAAAGGTGACAGTAAGCATGATGTTTGAGAGCTGTTCGTCAACAAGCGCCAAAATGAACCGCTTACAGAGCAAACCGCACTTGCAAATCACATACAGAGTCAGAAGACACAATCAAACTTTAGAAGTATTTTGCGAGTGGTCGGACGTGTTCAAAATACCATAGCTTGGTCTAACGATGAAAATAATCCGGTTATAGTTCTAAAACAGCATCCAATACCTACACGGTTGAAAAAAAAGGTATAAATTTGATCATTTTTTGGTATTCATACAAATCCATCAACAAAATTTTATTAAATTAATATTTTTGCGATTTATTAAACTATGTATTTGTAAGGTTATTAAATAAATATGTACTATCTTATTAAATAATTTATAAAATGAAAGTATTAGATCAATAATAAACTACGGATAATTTTTAATAAGCTGTATTTATAAATTCAATCATTTGACATATTAAAAAATAAACACCAACGAGATATTAGTTTAATAATTAAGTTTTATTAAATGTTTTAATACATGTTAGTATTAATTTAATTACTTGTTGTATTAATTTTTTATTTTTTAAGATTATT
The DNA here is from genome assembly GCA_963556175.1 of Tipula confusa. NCBI lineage: Eukaryota > Metazoa > Arthropoda > Insecta > Diptera > Tipulidae > Tipula > Tipula confusa. Next base: position 7,852 of record CAUVYK010000087.1, on the reverse strand, counting down.
AAATCAATAAATAATATTATCCATTTAATAGATAAATGCCTATAAATTGTATATCGAATACTTATTAAAATATGGGTACAGCACAACATTTAAAGAAAAAATCGGTTAAATTCTTTTAACACTATATATTTTTCATTTTAATAAAATTATAATATGTACATTTAACATTATTCAGTATTTTTATAAACTATGTGAAATTTTTAAATTTTTAAATTTATTTAAAATATAATACTTATTCGTCCGCCTTGAAGTTACCATTTCGTAAGAATTTACATTTTCATTAAACTTTAAAATATCAAAAACATGTAAACTGTTTGTGCCGAAATTTTCTTCTACCTCAAATGAATTATGAAATTTATCAAACACATTTGTAATAAATTGTTTACATAAGAGTAGATACCGATTCCAAAATTTAATTATATATTTAATTTGAAAAACATGGGGTGCTGAATTATCGATCAATGAAATGAATAATAATAGACGGTAATGAACAGCATTTTCAAAATACGATACTAAAAATAATGGTTCGTTCTCTAAATAATTAAAAGAACTTAATTCAGAGACTATTTCTTGAAGAATATCTTTAGAAGGCATACACAGTTTACCTATTTTTAACTCATGTTCCATATTAAAATGCTCACAAATTGTAACAAATTTTCTTTGATGTTTTTGAGCAAGAGTTTTAGGTAAATTTATATAATTCTTCAAACTTGTTGATAAATTTTTAAAATATTGATGTTTGAATTCATATCGCATTGTGGAATATTGGGTTAGCGGGCCTAATTTTGCCATTCTATTTGGATAGTGTGTAAGTAAAACTAAATAGAACTTAAATAAAACTATAAAATTGTTTAAAAATTATATATCCACTATCTGGCACCAATTTTTTTAAATTTTTCGTATAGATCTTTGACAGTAACTGGTGTATTTACAAGATCAATTTTATACAAATATTTTTGTAAAAAACACCAAAATAACCTTAAATTATAATCGTATTTAATATCAAACAAGAAGTGTAATTTAAACACCAAATCAAGTGCGTCTAAAAATTGTGATTCCCGTAGTGGTATTAAATTGCCATCTATTGCAACCATATATTGTTCAATATTAGCCTTGGTATTCCCGGGAATAGCAAATGTATTCTTTGTTTGTTAATCCAACCTGTAATTAGTAAAAATAATTAATAAACTATTTAATATCGTAAGACTTTTGAAAATTTGAATAAAAGTATTGAAATTTCTGGCAACATAAAATTAGCCAAGATAAAACATCTTAGCGGTTTATGTATAATAAGATTTCCCACAGTCTGTTCATCTGTCATCCTATTAAATTTTAACCGTCCAGCTGGAGATGGTGGTAACAGCCTCAATAAATTTAAAAATGATAGGGTTTGAGTGTCCCAATCTGCAAATAAAATAAATAAGATATCAATTCTTTTTTATGGTAAGTTACATTATAATTACCAATATTTCTATCAATTTCTGTATATAGTATATTTTTTCTGAATTTTTTACGATTTGAAAAATATTATGCTGATAACAATTCCATTCAATTGATAAATTAATTGAAGCACCATGCCTTAATGCGAAATCATATACAATCTATTTAAATAAAAAAATATATAAAAATTAATTAGTTTTAAATATAGTGATTTTAAATAACTAACTATAACGGTTAAAACACACTCAGATTATGGTTAGGTAAATGACAACCATATTGTATACACAAGGTTTTAACTTACCTGAATAGACGTAATCCATATATTCTAGATGAGCCGAAGAACCATATTTCACAATTTCTACAATCTTATGAATATTTCCATATTAAATTGTTAAAAAAAATCCACTCATAATAATTAATATAAATAGTTATTGTGACACACTTTAAAATAAAAAGTAAATGAAAATATAATTGTATAGAAATATTAGAAATGATTAATTACAAAATTTAATAAATTATTTTTCACATTGCAAAATATCTAGTTGATTGTAAAATAATGTTTCCTTAATCAATATGTTTAGGGTATAAATTTAAAGTATTTGAGTATGAACAGTATTAATTCAAACTCCAAAGGTTTAAAACTAATACCCACAATATATTAATACAATTGTTTTTACCGTAATTTTCTATGTTCTCGAACAATTAATGCATTATCGTTTTTGTTTTAATGCACCGTCGATTTTGATGACGTTGATCAACGGTGAAAGCGGCATTCATAGAAAAATTCTGCAGAATTCTTCAGTAATATTTCTAGTTATAACTATACCAAGATTTATATTGAAATCTAGAACACACCTAATGGGAAATTTATACCAACAATGGGTACGAATTACGTCTGGAAGGCCATTTTTAAGAACTGAAGTCGATTATGCAGAACCTCTGCTATTCGCACAACATAAGGGAGAGATCATAAATCACACAAAGGGTATTTGTCCATATTTGTATGTATGGCGACCTAGGCCTTATACCAGTAACATTGTACCAATAAGTGATCTAATCACAGATGCGTTGACTGTCCCGTATTAGAAATTCAAGTCAAACAGAGGATTGTGCAGCGATCTACTGTCGATTGTCATTGTCACTAAATGACACAAACTTTGTTTGTGTCATTTAGTGACAATGACATAATTTTCGAGACATAATTTTCGAGATAATTTTCTAATTGGCACACCTTAACAATCAATTCCACGAGATACTGTATCAAATATTTGCGGTATTTCACAGTGGAAACTAGTAAAGAAAATTAATGAAGATTTTTGGAAAAGGTGGTATTTTGATTACCAACTTCGGCGCATCGAAAATTTCCAAAAAGCGGAAAAAGATGCATATCAAAAAATTAAAAATTCATACAGTGTAATTTATAAAGGTTGACATCAACACATGAACACATGAACTCAACCTTTTTTGCAGTACTAATCGAACTGCGCAAAACATGTGCCTACTTTGACACACAGTAATTAAATATTCAATAGTAACCTCCATCTCAGCCAATCCAGTAGATAATAAAAGGTAGGTATATAGTAGCTATATTCCAACTACTGACTTTCACAAATTTTAAATATAATTAATCAAATCCACTTCTACGTTTTTTTAATTAAATTAAAAATCAAAAAGCGTCATATATACATTAAATATGTAAATATATAAACATATAAAGGGTTTTCCAATTAGAATGTTTCGATTATGTATTTCTAGCAATTTTCCAACTAACAAAATTCTTTTGTCATTTACAAATGGGAAGAGTAAAAATTCTTCTTTTTGACCAGTTTTAGTCATCATTGACTCTTTAAAATATTTTACTGATATCGGATCCAACTTCATAGTTATGAATTTATGACAAAGGGTAATAATTTTCTGTATTATATATAAACTGGCAAAACTGGCATAGCTTCTTTTAACTTAGGTTTCCATTTCTGATGTGGCTTATTCTTACCAATTGAATAGCTGAATATATTTGACACAAAAATAGTCCCAACAGAAACAGGGCTTTATTTTTGAGAGTAGGACCTTGCTTTATACGAGATAATTTTGTTTTAGCTCCAGTCAATATACTCATTTTAGAGATACTCGATTATAGTAACGAAGGTTTCTAGCTTCATGATGTCACCTATTATCGAGCTTATGACTATAGGGTAAAATCTTTCCAAATGACGTTTTTGCCATATATACTAAACCCTGGATAAAAAGTGTTTTGCATTTAGTTCCAATCTTGGAACTAATTGTTAGTTTTAGTTAACAGGAGAAATTTTCGTTTTTACCATCGGTAAACTGCGGTTTTAATTTGTTCGAATACATTTGTGGTTCTTTACGTTATATTAATGCTGCATAAGATTAATGCAATGCATCCGCTAATCCATGTAGCTCCAACTTTTGAGTTGGCGATGTGTTACTTACTCTTGGAAATATTTGGAATACTTGGAATACTTACTCTTCTATATTATATTATTATATTATTATATTATTATATTATTATATTATTATATTATTATATTATTATATTATTATATTATTATATTATTATATTATTATATTATTATATTATTATATTATTATATTATTATATTATTATATTATTATATTATTATATTATTATATTATTATATTATTATATTATTATATTATTATATTATTATATTATTATATTATTATATTATTATATTATTATATTATTATATTATTATATTATTATATTATTATATTATTATATTATTATATTATTATATTATTATATTATTATATTATTATATTATTATATTATTATATTATTATATTATTATATTATTATATTATTATATTATTATATTATTATATTATTATATTATTATATTATTATATTATTATATTATTATATTATTATATTATTATATTATTATATTATTATATTATTATATTATTATATTATTATATTATTATATTATTATATTATTATATTATTATATTATTATATTATTATATTATTATATTATTATATTATTATATTATTATATTATTATATTATTATATTATTATATTATTATATTATTATATTATTATATTATTATATTATTATATTATTATATTATTATATTATTATATTATTATATTATTATATTATTATATTATTATATTATTATATTATTATATTATTATATTATTATATTATTATATTATTATATTATTATATTATTATATTATTATATTATTATATTATTATATTATTATATTATTATATTATTATATTATTATATTATTATATTATTATATTATTATATTATTATATTATTATATTATTATATTATTATATTATTATATTATTATATTATTATATTATTATATTATTATATTATTATATTATTATATTATTATATTATTATATTATTATATTATTATATTATTATAGTATTATATTATTATATTATTATATTATTTTATTATTATATTATTATATTATTATATTATTATATTATTATTATATTATTATATTATTATATTATTATATTATTATATTATTATATTATTATATTATTATATTATTATATTATTATATTATTATATTATTATATTATTATATTATTATATTATTATATTATTATATTATTATATTATTATATTATTATATTATTATATTATTATATTATTATATTATTATATTATTATATTATTATATTATTATATTATTATATTATTATATTATTATATTATTATATTATTATATTATTATATTATTATATTATTATATTATTATATTATTATATTATTATATTATTATATTATTATATTATTATATTATTATATTATTATATTATTATATTATTATATTATTATATTATTATATTATTATATTATTATATTATTATATTATTATATTATTATATTATTATATTATTATATTATTATATTATTATATTATTATATTATTATATTATTATATTATTATATTATTATATTATTATATTATTATATTATTATATTATTATATTATTATATTATTATATTATTATATTATTATATTATTATATTATTATATTATTATATTATTATATTATTATATTATTATATTATTATATTATTATATTATTATATTATTATATTATTATATTATTATATTATTATATTATTATATTATTATATTATTATATTATTATATTATTATATTATTATATTATTATATTATTATATTATTATATTATTATATTATTATATTATTATATTATTATATTATTATATTATTATATTATTATATTATTATATTATTATATTATTATATTATTATATTATTATATTATTATATTATTATATTATTATATTATTATATTATTATATTATTATATTATTATATTATTATATTATTATATTATTATATTATTATATTATTATATTATTATATTATTATATTATTATATTATTATATTATTATATTATTATATTATTATATTATTATATTATTATATTATTATATTATTATATTATTATATTATTATATTATTATATTATTATATTATTATATTATTATATTATTATATTATTATATTATTATATTATTATATTATTATATTATTATATTATTATATTATTATATTATTATATTATTATATTATTATATTATTATATTATTATATTATTATATTATTATATTATTATATTATTATATTATTATATTATTATATTATTATATTATTATATTATTATATTATTATATTATTATATTATTATATTATTATATTATTATATTATTATATTATTATATTATTATATTATTATATTATTATATTATTATATTATTATATTATTATATTATTATATTATTATATTATTATATTATTATATTATTATATTATTATATTATTATATTATTATATTATTATATTATTATATTATTATATTATTATATTATTATATTATTATATTATTATATTATTATATTATTATATTATTATATTATTATATTATTATATTATTATATTATTATATTATTATATTATTATATTATTATATTATTATATTATTATATTATTATATTATTATATTATTATATTATTATATTATTATATTATTATATTATTATATTATTATATTATTATATTATTATATTATTATATTATTATATTATTATATTATTATATTATTATATTATTATATTATTATATTATTATATTATTATATTATTATATTATTATATTATTATATTATTATATTATTATATTATTATATTATTATATTATTATATTATTATATTATTATATTATTATATTATTATATTATTATATTATTATATTATTATATTATTATATTATTATATTATTATATTATTATATTATTATATTATTATATTATTATATTATTATATTATTATATTATTATATTATTATATTATTATATTATTATATTATTATATTATTATATTATTATATTATTATATTATTATATTATTATATTATTATATTATTATATTATTATATTATTATATTATTATATTATTATATTATTATATTATTATATTATTATATTATTATATTATTATATTATTATATTATTATATTATTATATTATTATATTATTATATTATTATATTATTATATTATTATATTATTATATTATTATATTATTATATTATTATATTATTATATTATTATATTATTATATTATTATATTATTATATTATTATATTATTATATTATTATATTATTATATTATTATATTATTATATTATTATATTATTATATTATTATATTATTATATTATTATATTATTATATTATTATATTATTATATTATTATATTATTATATTATTATATTATTATATTATTATATTATTATATTATTATATTATTATATTATTATATTATTATATTATTATATTATTATATTATTATATTATTATATTATTATATTATTATATTATTATATTATTATATTATTATATTATTATATTATTATATTATTATATTATTATATTATTATATTATTATATTATTATATTATTATATTATTATATTATTATATTATTATATTATTATATTATTATATTATTATATTATTATATTATTATATTATTATATTATTATATTATTATATTATTATATTATTATATTATTATATATTATATTATATTATTATATTATTATATTATTATATTATATATTATTATATTATTATATTATTATATTATTATATTATTATATTATTATATTATTATATTATTATATTATTATATTATTATATTATTATATTATTATATTATTATATTATTATATTATTATATTATTATATTATTATATTATTATATTATTATATTATTATATTATTATATTATTATATTATTATATTATTATATTATTATATTATTATATTATTATATTATTATATTATTATA
>CAUVYK010000086.1:0-119864 GCA_963556175.1 Tipula confusa | reverse complement strand
ATATATAAATATATATAAATATATAAATATATAAATATATAAATATATAAATATATAAATATATAAATATATAAATATATAAATATATAAATATATAAATATATAAAATATATAAATATATAAATATATAAATATATAAATATATAAATATTATAAATATATAAATATATAAATATATATAAATATATAAATATATAAATATATAAATATATAAATATATAAATATATAAATATATAAATAATTAAATATATAAATATATAAATATATATAAAATATATAAATATATAAATATATAAATATATAAAATATATAAATATATATATAAATATATAAATATATAAATATATAAATATATAAATATATAAATATATAAATATATAAATATATAAATATATAAATACATAAATATATTAAATATATAAATATATAAATATATAAATATATAATTATATAAATATATAAATATTAATATAAATATATAAATATATAAATATATAAAATATATAAATATATAAATATATAAATATATAAATATTAATAAATATATAAATACATAAATATATAAATATATAAAATATATAAATATATAAATATATAAATACATAAATACATAAATATATAAATACATAAATATATAAATATATAAATATATAAATATATAAATATATAAATATATAAATACATAAATACATAAATATATAAATATATAAATAAATAAATATATAAATACATAAATATATAAATATATAAATATATAAATATATAAATATATAAATATATAAATATATAAATATATAAATATATAAATATATAAATATATAAATATATAAATATATAAAATATAAATATATAAATATATAAATATATAAATATATAACTATATAAATATAATAAATATATAAATATATAAATATATAAATATATAAAATATATAAATATATAAATATATAAATATAAATATTAAATATATAAATATATAAATATATAAATATATAAATATATAAATATATAAATATATAAATAATATAAATATATAAATATATAAATATATAAATATATATAAATATATAAATATATAAATATATAAATATATAAATATATAAATATATAAATATATAAATATATAAATATATAAATATATAAATATATAAATATATAAATATATAAATATATAAATATATAAATATATAAATATATAAATATATAAATATATAAATATTAATATATAAATATATAAATATATAAATATATAAATATATAAATATATAAATATATAAATACATAAATATATAAATATATAAATATATAAATATATAAATATATAAATATATAAATATATAAATATATAAATATTAAATATATAAATATATAAATATATAAATATATAAATATATAAATACATAAATATAATAAATATATAAATATATAAATACATAAATACATAAATATATAAATACAAAAATATATAAATATATAAATATATAAATATATAATATAAATATTAAATACATATATACATAATATATAAATATATAAATACATAAATATATAAATACATAAATATATAAATATATAAATATATAAATATATAAATATATAAATATATAAATATATAAAATATATAAATATATAAATGCATAAATATATAAATATATAAATATATAAATATATAAATATATAAATATATAAATATATAAATATATAAATTATATAATATATAAATATATAAATATATAAATATATAAATATATAAATATATAAATATATAAATATATAAATATATAAATATATAAATATATAATATATAAATATATAAATATATAAATATATAAATATATAAATATATAAATATATAAATATATAAATATATAAATATATAAATATATAAATATATAAATATATAAATGTATAAATACATAAATACATAAATATATAAATATATAAATACATAAATATATAAATACATAAATTCATAAATATATAAATATATAAATATATAAATATATAAACATATAAATATATAAATATATAAATATATAAATACATAAATATATAAATATATAAACATATAAATATATAAATATATAAAAATATAAATATATAAATATATAAATATATAAATATATAAATACATAAATATATAAATACATAAATATATAAATATATAAATATATAAATATATAAATATATAAAAACATAAATATATAAATATATAAAATATATAAATACATAAATATATAAATATATGAATATATAAATATATAAATATATAAATATATAAATATATAAATATAAATTATATAAATATATAAATATATAAATATATAAATATATAAATATATAAATATATAATATAAAATATATAAATATATAAATATATAAATATATAAATATATAAATATATAAATATATAAATATATAAATATATAAATATATAAATACATAAATATATAAATATATAAATATATAAATATATAAATATATAAATATGTAAATATATAAATACATAAATATATAAATATATAAATATATAAATATATAAATATATAAATATATAAATATATAAATATATAAATATATAAATATATAAATACATAAATATATAAATATATAAATATATAATATATAAAATATATAAATATATAAATATATAATATATAAATATATAAATATATAAATATATAAATATATAAATATATAAATATATAAATACATAAATATATAAATATATAAATATATAAATATATAAATATATAAATATATAAATATATAAATATATAAATATATAAATATATAAATATATAAATATATAAATATATAAATATATAAAATATATAAATATATAAATATATAAATATAAATATATAAATATATAAATATATAAATATATAAATATATAAATATATAAATATATAAATATATAAATATATAAATATATAAATATATAAATATATAAATATATAAATATATAAATATATAAATATATAAATATATAAATTATAAATATATAAATATTTAAATATATAAATATATAAATATATAAATATATAAATATATAAATATATAAATATATAAATATATAAATATATAAATATATAAATATATAAATATATAATATATAAATATATAAATATATAAATATATAAATATATAATATATAAATATATAAATATATAAATATATGAATATATAAATATATAAATATATAAATATAAAATATATAAATATATAAATATATAAATATATAAATATATAAATATATAAATATATAAATATATAAATACATAAATACATAAATATATAAAATACTAAATACATAAATATATAAATATATAAATATATAAATATATAAATATATAAATATATAAATATATAATTATATAAATATATAAATATATAATATATAAATATATAAATATATAAATATATAAATATATAAATATATAAATATATAAATATATAAATACATAAATATATAAATATAAATATATAAATACATAAATATATAAATATATAAATATATAAATATATAAATATATAAATATATAAATATATAAATATATAAATATATAAATATATAAATATATAAATATATAAATATATAAATATATAAATATATAAATATATAAATATATAAATATATAAATATATAAATACATAAATATATAAATATATAATATATAAATATATAAATATATAAATATATAAATATATAAATATATAAATATATAAATATATTAATATATAAATATAAAATATATAAATATATAAATATATATAAATATATAAATATATAAATATATAAATATATAAATATATAAATATATAAATATATAAATACATAAATATATAAATATATAAATATATAAAATATATAAATATATAAATATATAAATATATAAATATATAAATATATAAATATATAAATATATAAATATATAATATATAAATATATAAATATATAAATATATAAATATATAAATATATAAATATATAAATATATAAATATATAAATATATAAATATATAAATATATAAATATATAAATATATAAATATATAAATATATAAATAATATAATATATAAATATATAATATATAAATATATAAATATATAAATACATAAATATATAAATATATAAATATATAAATATATAAATATATAAATACATAAATATATAAATATATAAATATATAAATATATAAATACATAAATATATAAATACATAAATACATAAATATATAAATATATAAATACATAAATATATAAATATATAAATATATAAATATATAAATATATAAATATATAAATATATAAATATATAAATATATAAATATATAAATATATAAATATATAAATATATAAATATATAAATATATAAATATATAAATATATAAATATATAAATATATAAATATATAAATATATAAATATATAAATATAAAATATATAAATATATAAATATATAAATATATAAATATATAAATATATAAATATATAAATATATAAATATATAAATATATAAATATATAAATATATAAATATATAAATATATAAATATATAAATATATAAATATATAAATATATAAATATATAAATATAAAATATATAAATATATAAATATATAAATATATAAATATATAAATATATAAATATATAAATATATAAATATATAAATATATAAATATATAAATATCTAAATAATAAATATATAAATATATAAATACATAAATATATAAATATATAAATATATAAATATATAAATATATAAATATATAAATATATAAATATATAAATATATATATATATAAATATATAAATATATAAATATATAAATATATAAATATATAAATATATAAATATATAAATACATAAATATATAAATATATAAATATATAAATACATAAATACATAAATATATAAATATATAATATATAAATATATAAATATATAAATATATAAATATATAAATATATAAATATATAAATATATAAATATATAAATATATAAATATATAAATATATAAATATATAAATATAAATATATAAATATATAAATATATAAATATATAAATAATAAATATATAAATATATAAATATATAAATATATAAATATATAAATATATAAATATATAAATATTAAATATATAAATATATAAATATATAAATATATAAATATATAAATATATAAATATATAAATATATAAATATATAAATATATAAATATATAAATATATAAATATATAAATATATAAATATATAAATATATAAATATATAAATATATAAATATATAAATATATAAATATATAAATATATAAATATATAAATATATAAATATATAAATATATAAATATATAAATATATAAATATATAAATATATAAATATATAAATATATAAATATATAAATATATAAATATATAAATACATAAATATATAAATATATAAATATATAAATATATAAATATATAAATATATAAATATATAAATATATAAATATATAAATATATAAATATATAAATATATAAATATATAAATATATAAATATATAAATATATAAATATATAAATATATAAATATATAAATATATAAATATATAAATATATAAATATATAAATATATAAATATATAAATATATAAATATATAAATATATAAATATATAAATATATAAATATATAAATATATAAATACATAAATACATAAATACATAAATATATAAATATATAAATATATAAATATATAAATATATAAATATATAAATATATAAATATATAAATATATAAATACATAAATATATAAATATATAAATACATAAATATATAAATACATAAATATATAAATATATAAATATATAAATACATAAATATATAAATATATAAATATATAAATACATAAATATATAAATACATAAATATATAAATATATAAATATATAAATATATAAATATATAAATACATAAATATATAAATATATAAATATATAAATATATAAATATATAAATATATAAATATATAAATATATAAATACATAAATACATAAATATATAAATATATAAATATATAAATATATAAATATATAAATATATAAATATATAAATATATAAATACATAAATACATAAATATATAAATATATAAATATATAAATATATAAATATATAAATACATAAATACATAAATACATAAATATATAAATATATAAATATATAAATATATAAATACATAAATATATAAATATATAAATATATAAATATATAAATACATAAATACATAAATATATAAATATATAAATACATAAATATATAAATATATAAATACATAAATATATAAATATATAAATATATAAATATATAAATACATAAATATATAAATATATAAATAGATAAATATATAAATATATAAATACATAAATATATAAATATATAAATATATAAATATATAAATATATAAATATATAAATATATAAATATATAAATATATAAATATATAAATATATAAATATATAAATATATAAATACATAAATATATAAATATATAAATATATAAATATATAAATATATAAATATATAAATATATAAATATATAAATATATATATATATATATATATAAATATATAAATATATAAATACATAAATACATAAATATATAAATACATAAATATATAAATATATAAATATATAAATATATAAACATATAAATATATAAATATAAAAATATATAAAAACAAAAATATATAAATATATAAATACATAAACATATAAATACATAAATATATAAATACATAAATATATAAATACATAAATATATAAATATATAAACATCTAAATACATTAATATATAATGTATAAACCGACTTTTAAACACTAGTAATTAAAAAATAAAATCTGAAGAGACCATCGCAACAACCCTACTCTTTCATTCCTGAAAGTAAACCGGACCACATTACCACGATTTTCAGCCCACGTTACACATGAACAGAATCAGTGAGGCCACAGCACCCAGAAAGTGTCTCCAGGAAAGCCCCAGTAGCAACCTCGGAAAAAGGCCAGTTTATTACCATCAAACCCCAGTACCAAATTCAAGTCCTGCTCACAGGAATTTTAACAAATCCTGAACATCAAGGGTACCACATCAAAGAAATAATAATAAAATAGCTAAGTCAACGTGAGAAACGGTCACAAAAACCGCCATGCTTCACACTTTACCACGATGACTTCATGATAGTAAAAGCGCGTTTGACACAACAATTTATGTGACGATTATGTCATAAATAAGTTCAAAAATGTACAGCAAACAAGCCCTGCATTATCTTGTTGGAAGAATTAAACCCAAACAATATATGGATAAACTATTCAATCTACAAGACATTTATATTAACAATAATCATCATCAATATAATTGATGACCATCATCCTGGGTCAACAAATTAATTATTTTGAGGCATCGAACGTAAGGAAAAAATAATAAAATTGCAAAACAAATGAATGAATTACTTACATTCGAGTATATTACAATAAATATATGCGTTATCACCCTGTTCTATATTATATATCTCATTTTAGAAAAGCAAAATACATATAAGCGAATGAAATATCCATGTACATACTCAAAAACAAAATAAAATAAAAATTAAAAACCAACTGTAACAGCACACGTGACACTTATATATAATTTTACGTTTTTCCCTTTTCCTCCTTTGTTATATACACGAAAAAAATTAATATTTTTCCGTGTATAATACATGCACACAATAAATATAACATGATATAATAATATTACATATACATATTATTATATACAGATTTTTACATAACAGAAATAGTACATAGCTATAATATATCAAAACACACAAATACACATTATTTCGCCCGTTAAATGCATTTAAATGTATTGAATAATTATTTTCGGAAAACAAGATAAAGAAAAAAAAACAATTATGTACTAACTTATGTTATGTACTAAAATGTATGTAAAATATATTTATTTCAAATATGTATTCAATACATTACCATATTTATATATATATATACATATACACATATATATACATATATATATATATATATATATATATATATATATATATATATATATATATATATATATATATATATATATACATACATATATACATACATATATACATACATATATACACACATACACACATACATACATATATATATATATATATATATATATATATATACATATACACATACATACATACATTCACATACATACACATACATACATATATACATATACCAAAACCAACTACAATATACTACTCTATAATCTATAATCTATATACTACCTGATCTCTGAGAAAATCGACAGAGTCCACGAACCACTTCATTAATTGGCACTTGGCACTGATATACACATTCACACACACAAAAAACACAACACAAAAACACAATTTAAAACAAAAAAATGAAATTAATAAAAATTTAAAATGAAGAGAACGGACAAAACACGTCCGATCTCTTCAACGATCATCGATCGACCTCTCATTCAAAAGATATAAAGCTGTGTGTAAATTTCGTCTAAAAAAGTTTTAATATTTTAGTTTAAAAATTTGTTTTTTTCTAATCGATACCATTATTTTAAACTATTATGAAAATACAAATAACTTATATTACTATAAGGGAAATCGCGTCGATTTTATGTGCCAACATGATATTAGTTGGGATAAAAATAGTAGATGGCACTAGAGTAGTTGAACGAAATGTTTACATTTTTTTATCTACAGTTTTTTATATTGAACGAATTATTAACGAAACAAAAATTTTAAATCTAAAAAAAAAATTTTAAATTTTATAATCGGGATTGGAGTACATGGGCTTATATTTATATACAATAATAAATAAATAAAACCAAATTTTATTTTTTTTTAATTATTTCATTTCATTAAAATGAATTAACTTCGTTAATTTTTTTCTTACACCAATTTTTTTTAAATTCTCTTGTTTTGCAAAATGAAAAAATCTTATTTTATAATATATATTTATGATAGTTTTAATTAACACGTAAAAATGATTTTCTATATCATTAATATTAAATCTAGAGTATAAGTGATTGCTATTATCTATAAAAATTAAATCGATTAAACTAATATTTTGTATTGATCGTAAAACTAACTTACTATATTCTAATTTTACATTAATATTAACACTACTTTTAAAAATTTTCTCACATTCGACTAAAATTTTGTATGTATTTAATGATGGGGTCATTAATTTACCCCATTTTTTTAAATTAAATAAACCTAGATTTAGCTCCAACCGTGCACTTTTATTTAAAATTTGGAGACATTCCTTACATTTTAAAAATTTAGGCAATTGTTTGGCTTCAATATACCCAGCTAAATACGTTATTATATCACACGAGTATTCATCCAGCTCGACTTCAATTAAATCTAATACAACATCATCATTTAAATTTAATTGATTTGTCTTTCGGCTGGATGAAATAGTTAATATTTCTGGCAAGGAAACATTACCCGTACCTTGCGCTTTTATAGATTTATTAACAACTAGCCGTTTATAGGATGCTATAAATTGTTTGCATGTTGGATTGTCGTTTCGGCCAGTTCGATAACGAATCAACCCAAAAAACAACTCTAAGTGATCCTGGCTAAACTTATATGTTAACAAATAATCTAATTTATCATTTACAATTAATTCATTGTACATAATTTTTAGACTTTCGGAATTTATTAAAAAACCTAAAAATCCTGTATTGAAATTACTTTGTATTACATTTAATTTTTGATGATATTTGTTAACATATTTTAATTCATTGATAGTTTGTTTTAAATATTCTAAATTTTTAAAAAAAGTTTCGTGTGTCGATTTAGAGAGAGGTCGTTTAAAATAATATTTTGCCATTAAACTATTACTATTAAAAATATCAAAACAATCATTAATAATTAGTAAAAATTTAACAGTAGGCATACAATCCTTAAATATTGGATCGGTTTGGCTTAAATATTCTAATGCGTTTGCTACACTGCGACTAAACACTTGCACTGCATATTTTACCCGCATTATAGAATTTTCAAACTTTATATGTGTGGCATTAATTCTTGGTGCAAGTGCAAGTCCGCTTTCAGTTTGAATATTATTTAGTTTTTCAATGTAATGCCATTCAATTTTATCGTCATTTTTTGTATAAAATGTACGTTTTAATTTGAAATGATTACGTATAAGTTTAATCATGTGACAATTATCCAAATAAATAAAAATTTTTTGATCACTAGGTTCGACATAAAAATAAGGCTTTTGTGGTAATTCGGCTCCTAACAATTTGACCATACTAAAATTTGCCTTAAGCCCGTCAAATGTTAACGTTATAATGTTCGCATTACACTCCTCGCGTAAGTGGGATATGACAAATTTTATTATATGTGCTCGGTCTGCTGCATTTAAGGAATTAATAAAAAAATATGCAATAGGTATTTTAAATTTTAAATTTATAGCACAAATGAAGAACACTAACACATTAGATGCCTGTGTTTGTTCATCATCTACATTATCATCCAAACACCCTGCGCCATAATTAACAAACCCCACAAACTCCTTATTTTTATTGTCCCAATCAATACATTTTTTGATTGACATTTCGTCCATCATTATGGAGAAATAGATATCTTTATTCTCTGTTTGGATTTTTTGCCGCAAATGTTCCACGGCTTGTATTGTAATACCAGGACTGCCTGTTGAGTTCTGGTACCATTGTCTTATGGTCCTTATATGTGGTAGTTTGATACTTTTAATAAAAAATTGCCGAAGATGCTCATAACCAGCAGTTGAAAAAAATGACATGGTCATCGCAAACTGACGCAACTTCGGTGTATATTTGCCAAATTTTACACCGGATTTTAATTCATAAATAAATGATTGTTCTTGGCTTATGTCCTAATAAATTAAAAAAATAATTATAAATATTTTAGTATTGACAATTAATATAGCAAATAACATAAGGTATATACAATCAAATATATATTTAATATACTTGAATATATACAATATATTGTATATATGTATATAAATATATACAATAATATATCAAATAAATAAATGTTTGATTTTAAAGTGCTTTGCCCGTAAGAAAACTAAAAATTAAAACCGTATTAAGTATTTTTCATCCAATTTTTCTTTTTGATTTCCTGTGGGTAAAGCGCTTAATTAAAATAATTTTCTTACATTTAATGTATCACGCGATCCTCCACTAATAATCCCTTCTTTCTCTAACCTCTTCATGAAATTTTCGAAATCTTGTACCTTTTTTTGATAACGATTACATTTTGTGACAAGAGCCTTGTTTAATTTTCGAGTTTTCCCAATTTCCTCTTTCAATTTGGATATAGCTCGCTTTGAAGTACGTGGTGTGTAATTGTAAGATGCATCAATGTCTCCAGTATATCTGAACTGACGGCTAATGGCATCACTTGATTGCGGTGTTGTTGGTAGAATATTTCCACTTTTTGCTTTTTTGATTGGTGGTGACGTCGTGATTGACGTTGAAGGATAATTCGGTGGCGTATTCATGGCTGACGTTGAAGGGTAATTTGGTGGTTCGTTTTCTAAGTTTGTTGTGTTATCATTACATGAAATTTTATTACATTCTGGCTTTTTATAGTTAATTATTTCAGTAGGAACATTTAATGTCGCATCCTCATCATATTCAATAGTATACCTAGGCGCAAATATAACAATTTTATTATTACAAGCTTTAACATAATTACATTAAAAAGAAATGTTGGTTTAACTTACCACATGTCATTGTCCAAAACAAATTTCGAAGGTACCGCATTTCTTGTAAGATGATTACCAGTGGTTAAATATTTTTCCTCGAAATGTTTGGAACAAAGTTTAAATGAAGGATAATCCAATTCATTAGCTTTGACATTTGGAACAATATCTCGCCAAATTTTCCTGTAATCTTCAGATGATGGTGCGCTATAAATTAAAAGGGTACAATCAGCTCTTTTATTCAGTATACGCTTGAGGCAATATAAATTGTAAAAATAAAACCTTTAACCGAAAATATATGCAAAATTTATCTAAAATTAGCTACTAATTCGAATAGTCCAATTGCTTGGTGGTATAAAATCACTTTTTTATAGGTTAAACTTTACATTTTAATAAATTTAAAACAAACAACATATTTATATTGTGTTAATTAGCATCTAAAGTGATGAATAATTATGTTTTAGCTATCTTTCGCATCAATTACTACTTACGAATGCAAACCAATCTTCGCTGAACAATTAAAACACTTCAGCGGCATTTTGATAAAACAAGCACTTTATATTTATGTTATTTTAAAATAACTTATTTATTTATGTTATTTTATAATTTATGAAAGGTTTTTATAAAACAAAATATACAACACTTTTAATTCACAAAACAAATTATTATTATTCACTTCACAGACGTGAGACGCTACACTTTGAAATAACAACAATAGTACCATTAATGACAGCTGTTATGAAATTTTATGAAAAAATAAAAAATAAAAAAATTGGTTGACGTGCCATCTATTGTTCTCGTTAAAAACGTTTGGTATGCCATCTAGAATTTTTATCCGAAACAAAATTGAACGAAATCATGTTGTCGTTAGCATTTACTATGGAAATGTTCACGATTTCCCTTATAGTAATATAAGTTATTTGTGAAAATATTAAAAATTAGAATAAAAATAAAAATTATTGATTGATTCGAATGTTAGATATCTCAATCACCAGCTCTATATTAATGAGTAAATTGTGTATCAAAAGATTTGAATAGTTTATTTTACAAATTTGTTTTTTCCTAATCGATACATATATTTTAAACTACTATGAAAAAATTTAAAATTAGAATAGAAATAAATATTAGTGATCAATGCGAATGTTTGATATCATTTATTTTAAACTACTATGAAAATATTAAAAATTAGAATAAAAATAAAAATTATTGATCGATTCGAATGTTTGATATCACAATCACCAGCTCTAGATTAGTAATTGAAATGTGTATCAAAACATTTTAATAGTTTAGTTTACAAATTTGTTTTTTTCTAATGGATACATTTATTTTAAACTATTATGAAAATATTAAAAATAATAATAAAAATAAAAATTATTGATTGATTCGAATGTTAGATATCTCAATCACCAGCTCTAGATTAGTGAGTGAGTTGGGTATCAAAAGATTTAAATAGTTTAGTTTACAAATTTGTTTTTTTCTAATGGATACATTTATTTTAAACTATTATGAAAATATTAAAAATTAGAATAAATATAAAAATTCATGATCGTTTCGAATATTTGATATCCCAATCACCAGCTCTAGATCAGTGAGTGAATTGTGTATCAAAAGATTTTAATAGTTTAGTTTACAAATTTGTTTTTTTCTAATGGATACATTTATTTTAAACTACTATGGAAATATTAAAAAGTTGAATAAAAATAAATTTTTTTGATCAATTCGAATGTTTTATATCTCAATCAAAAGTCCTAAAGCTTTGTGTAAATTTCGTCTAAAAAACTTTTAATATTTAATTTAAAAATTTGTTTTTTTCTAATCGATACCTTTATTTTAAACTATTATGAAAATATTAAAAATTAGAATAAAAATAAAAATTATTGATCGATTCGAATGTTTGATATCTCAATCAACAGCTATAGATTAGTGAGTGAATTACGTATCAAAACATTTTAATAGTTAATTTACAAATTTGTTTTTTTCTAATCCAAACTTTTATTATAAACTACAATGAAAATATTACAAAGTTGAATAAAAATCAAAATTTTTGATTGGTTCGAATAATTGATGTCTCCGTCAAAAGCTCTTAAACTGTGTGTGAATTTCGTCTAAAAAATTTTTAATGTTTTAGCTCACATATTTGGTTTTTCCAAATGGGTACATTTATTTTAAACTACTATGAAAATAATTTAAATTAGAATAAAAATAAAAATTATTGATCGATTCGAATGTTTGATATCCCAATCACCAGCTCTAGATCAGTCAGTGGATTGTGTATCAAAAGATTTTAATATTTTAGTTTACAAACTTGTTTTTTCCTAATGGAAACATTTATTTTAAACTCTTATGAACACATTAAAAATTTGAATAAAAATAAAAATTATTGATCATTTCGAATGTTTGACATCCCAATCACCAGCTCTAGATCAGTGAGTGAATAGCGTATTAAAAGATTTTAATAGCTTAGTTTACAGATTTGTTTTTTTCTAATCGATACATTTATTTTAAACTACTATGAAAATATTACAAATTAGAATAAAAATTATGATATCCCAATCATCAACTCTAGATCAGTGAGCGAATTGTGTATCAAAAGATTTAAATATTTTAGTTTACAAATTTGTTTTTTCCTAATCGATAAATTTATTTTTAACTACTATGAAAATATTAAAATTTAGAATAAATATAAAATTTAATGATCGATTCGAATGTTTGATATCCCAGTCACCAGCTCTAGATCAGTGAGTGAATTGTGTATCAAAAGATTTTATTATTTTAGTTTAGAAATTTGTTTTTTCCAAATCGATACATTTATTTAAAACTACTATGAAAATATTAAAAATTAGAATAAAAATAAAAATTATTGATCGATTCGATTGTTTGATATCCTAATCACCAGCTCTAGATCAGTCAGTGAATTGTGTATCAAAAGATTTTAATATTTTAGTTTACAAACTTGTTTTTTCCTAATGGATACATTTATTTTAAACTACTATGAAAATATTAAAAATTTGAATAAAAATTACAATTATTGATCGATACAAATGTTTGATATTTCATTCACCTGCTGTAGATAAAAAAGTTAATTATGTACCATTAGATTTTAATAGTTTAGTTTACAAATTTGTTTTTTTCTAATGGATACATTTATTTTAAACTACTATGAAAATATTAAAAATTTGAATAAAAATCAAAACTATTGATCGATACAAATGTTTGATATTTCATTCACCTGCTGTAGATAAAGAAGTTAATTATGTCCCATTAGATTTTAATAGTTTAGTTTACAAATTTGTTTTTTTCTAATGGATACATTTATTTTAAACTACTATGAAAATATTAAAAAGTTGAATAAAAATGAAAATTTTTGATCGATTCGAATATTTAATATCTCAACCAAAAGATCTAAAGCTGTGTGAAAATTTCGTCTAAGAAAATTTTAATATTTTAGTTTACGAATTTGATTTTTTCTAATCGATACCTTTATTTTAAAATATTATGCAAAAATATTAAAAATTAGAATAAAAATAAAAATTATTGATTGATTCGAATGTTTGATATCTCAATCACCAGCTCTAGATTAGTGAGTGAATTGTGTATCAAAAGATTTGAATAGTTTATTTTACAAACTTGCTTTTTCCTTATCGATACATACATTTTAAACTACTATCAAAAAATTTAAAATTAGAATAAAAATAAAAATTATTGATTGATTCGAATATTTGATATCCCAATCACCAGCTCTAGATTAGTGAGTGAAATGTGTATCAAAAGATTTTAATAGTTTAGTTTACAAATTTGTTTTTTTCTAATAGAAACATTTTTTTTAAACTACTATGAAAATATAAAAAATTAAAATAAAAATAAATATTACTTATTAATGCGAATGTTTGATATCATTTATTTTAAACTACTATAAAAATATTTTAAATTAGAATAAAAATGAAAATTATTGATCGATTCGAATGTTTGATATCACAATAACCAGCTCTAGATCAGTCAGTGAATTGTGTATCAAAACATTTTAATATTTTAGTTTACAAACTTGTTTTTTCCTAATGGATACATTTATTTTAAACTACTATGAAAATATTAAAAATTTGAATAAAAATCAAAATTATTGATCTATACAAATGTTTGATATTTCATTCACCTGCTGTAGATAAAGAAGTTAATTATGTACCATTAGATTTTAATAGTTTAGTTTACATATTTGTTTTTTTCTAATGGATACATTTATTTTAAACTACTATGAAAATATTAAAAAGTTGAATAAAAATGAAAATTTTTGATCGATTCGAATATTTAATATCTCAACCAAAAGATCTAAAGCTGTGTGAAAATTTCGTATAAGAAAATTTTAATATTTTAGTTTACGAATTTGATTTTTTTTAATCGATACCTTTATTTTAAAATATTATGCAAAAATATTAAAAATTAGAATAAAAATAAAAATTATTGATTGATTCGAATGTTTGATATCTCAATCACCAGCTCTAGATTAGTAAGTGAATTGTGTATCAAAAGATTTGAATAGTTTATTTTACAAACTTGCTTTTTCCTTATCGATACATACATTTTAAACTACTATCAAAAAATTTAAAATTAGAATTAAAATAAAAATTATTGATTGATTCGAATATTTGATATCCCAATCACCAGCTCTAGATTAGTGAGTGAAATGTGTATCAAAAGATTTTAATAGTTTACTTTACAAATTTGTTTTTTTCTAATAGAAACATTTTTTTTAAACTACTATGAAAATATTAAAAATTAAAATAAAAATAAATATTACTTATTAATGCGAATGTTTGATATCATTTATTTTAAACTACTATAAAAATATTTTAAATTAGAATTAAAATGAAAATTATTGATCGATTCGAATGTTTGATATCACAATAACCAGCTCTAGATCAGTCAGTGAATTGTGTATCAAAACATTTTAATAGTTTAGTTTACAAATTTGATTTTTTCTAATGGATACATTTATTTTAAACTACTATGAATATATTAAAAATTATAATAAAAATAAAAATTTTCGATTGATTCGAATTTTTGATAATTAATTCACCAGCTGTAAATAAAGAAATGAATTATGTACCAAAAGATTTTAATAGTTTAGTTTACAAATTTGTTTTTTTCTAATGGATAAAATTTATTTTAAACAACTATGAAAATATTAAAAAGTTGAATAAAAATGAAAAATTTTGATCGATTCGAATATTTAATATCTCATTCAATGATCTAAAGCTGTGTGTAAATTTCGTTTACAAAAGTTTTAATATTTTAGTTTAAAAATTTGTTTTTTTCTAATCGATACCATTATTTTAAACTATTATGAAAATATTAAAAATTAGAATAAAAATAAAAATTATTGATTGATTCGAATGTTTGATTCTCAATCACCAGCTCTAGATTAATGAGTAAATTGTGTATCAAAAGATTTGAATAGTTTATTTTTCAAATTTGTTTTTTCCTAATCGATACATATATTTTAAACTACTATGAAAAAATTTAAAGTTAGAATAGAAATAAATATTAGTGATCAATGCGAATGTTTGATATCATTTATTTTAAACTACTATGAAAATATTAAAAATTAGAATAAAAAAAAAAAATTATTGATCGATTCGAATGTTTGATATCACAATCACCAGCTCTAGATCAGTGAAAGAATTGTGTATCAAAACATTTTAATAGTTTAGTTTACAAATTTGTTTTTTTCTAATGGATACATTTATTTTAAACTATTATGAAAATATTAAAAATAATAATAAAAATAAAAATTATTGATTGATTCGAATGTTTGATATCTCAATCACCAGCTCTAGATTAGTGAGTGAATTGTGTATCAAAAGATCAAAAGTTTTTTAGTTTACAAATTTGTTTTTTTCTAATGGATACATTTATTTTAAACTTTTATGAAAATATTAAAAATTAGAATAAAAATAAATGTTATTGATCGATGCGAATGTTTTATATCATTTATTTAAACTACTATGAAAATATTAAAAATTTGAATAAAAATAAAAATTATTGATCGATTTGAATGTTTGATATCCCAATCACTAGCTCTAAAACAGCGAGTGAATTGTGTGTCAAACGATTTTAATAGTTTAGTTTAAAAATTTGTTTTTTTCTAATGAATACATTTATTTTAAACTACTATGAAAATATTAAAAATTAGAATAAAAATAAAAATTATTGATCGTTTCGAATGTTTGATATCCCAATCACCAGCTCTAGATCACAGAGTGAATTGTGTATCAAAAGATTTTAATAGTTTAGTTTACAAATTTGATTTTTTCTAATCGATACATTTATTTTAAACAACAATGGAAATATTAAAAATAAGAATAAAAAAAAATTATTGATTGATTTGAATGTTTTATATCCCAATCACCAGCTCTTGATCAGTGAGTGAATCGTATATCAAAATATTTCAATAGTTTAGTTTACAAATTTGTTTTTTTCTAATGGATACATTTATTTTAAACTGTTATGAAAATATTAAAAATTAGACTAAAAATAAAAATTATTGATCAATGCGAAAGTTTGATATCCCAATCACCAGCTCTAGATCAGTGAGTGAATTGTAAATCAAAAGATTTTAAAAGTTTAATTTACAAATTTGTTTTTTTCTAATGGAAATATTTATTTTTCACTACTATGAAAATATTAAAAATTAGAATAAAAATAAAAATTATTGATTGATTCGACTGTTTATATCCCAATCACCAGATCTAGAACAGAGAGAAATTTGTATCAAAAGATTTTAATAGTTTAGTTTACAAATTTGTTTTTTTTCTAATGGATACATTTATTTTAAACTACTATGAAAATATTAAAAATTAGAATAAAAATAAAAATTATTAATCTAGTCGAAAGTTTGATATCCCAATCATCAGCTCTAAATCAGTAAGTGATTTGTGTATCAAAAGATTTTAATAGTTTAGTTTACAAATTTGTTTTTGTCTAATTGATGCATTCATTTTAAACTTCTATGAAAATAATTAAAATTTGAAAAAAAATCAAAATTATTGATCAATGCCAATGTTTGATATCCTAATCACCAGGTTTAGATCAGTAAGAGAATTGTGTATCAAAAGATTTTAATAATTTAGTTTACAAATTTTTTTTTTCTAATCGATACATTTTACAATGAAAATAATAAAAATTAGAATACAAATAAAAATTATTTATCGATTCGAATGTTTGATATCCTAATCACCAGCTCTAGATCACTGAGTGAATTGTGTATCAAAAAATTTTAATAGTTTAGTTTTCAAATTAGTTTTTTCCTAATCAAAACATTTATTTTAAACTACTATGAAAATATTAAAAATTAGAATAAAAATAAAAATTATTGATCGTTTCGAATGTTTGACATCGAATGTTAATGAATTGTGTATCAAAAGATTTTAATAGTTTAGTTTACAAATTTGTTTTTTTCTAATGGATACATTTATTTTAAACTATTATGAAAATATTTAAAATTATAATAATAATAAAATTTTTTGATTGATTCGAATGTTTGACTTCCAAATTACCAGCTCTAGATCAGTGAGTGAATTTTGTATCAAAAGATTTTAATAGTTTAATTTACAAATTTGATTTTTGCTACTCGATACATTTTTTTTAAACTACTATGAAAATATTAAAAATTAGAATAAAAATAAAACTTATTGATCTATTCGAATGTTTGATATCCCAATCACCAGCTCTAGATTTGTGAGTGAATTGTGTATCAAAAGATTTTAATAGTTTAGTTTACAAATTTGTTTTTTTCTAATGGATACATTTATTTTAAACTACTATGAAAATATTAGAAATTAGAATAAAAATAAAAATTATTGATTGATTCGTATGTTTGATATCCCAATCACCAGGTCTAGATCAGTCAGTGAATTGTGTTTCAAAAGATTTTAATAGTTTAGTTTAAAAATTTGTTTTTTCCTAATAGATACATTTATTTTAAACTACTATGAACATATATAAAAGTTGAATAAAAATCAAAATTATTGATCAATGCAAATGTTTGATATCCCAATCACCAGCTTTAGATCAGGGAGCGGATTGTGTATCAAAAGATTTGAATAGTTTAGATTACAAAATTGTTTTTTTCTAATCGATACATTAATTTAAACTTCTATGAAAATATTAAAAATTAGAATAAAAATAAAAATAATTTATCGATTCGAATGTTTGATATCCCAATCACTTGCCCTTGATCAGTGAGTGAATTGTGTATCAAAAGATTTTAATAGTTTGGTTTACAAATTTAATTTTTCCTAATCGAAACATTTATTTTAAACTGCTATGAAAATATTAAAAATTAGAATTAATATAAAAATTAATGATCGATTCGAATGTTTGATATTCCAATCTTTAGCACTAAATCACTGGGTGAATTGTGTATCAAAAGATTTTGATATTTTAGTTTACAAATTTGTTTTTTCCTAATTGAAACATTTATTTAAAACTACTATGAAAATATTAATAATTAGAATAAAAATAAAAATTATTGATCGATTCGAATGTTTGATATCACAATCACCAGCTCTAGATCAGTGAGTGAATTTTGTATCAAAACATTTCAATAGTTTAGTTTACAAATTTGTTTTTTTCTAATGGATACATTTATTTTAAACTATTATGAAAATATTAAAAATAATAATAAAAATAAAAATTATTGATTGATTCAAATGTTTGATATCTCAATCACCAGCTCTAGATTAGTGAGTGAATTGTATATCAAAAGATTTGAATAGTTTAGTTTACAAATTTGTTTTTTTCTAATGGATACATTTATTTTAAACTATTATGAAAATATTAAAAATTAGAATAAATATAAAAATTAATGATCGTTTCGAATATTTGATATCCCAATCACCAGCTCTAGATCAGTGAGTGAATTGTGTATTAAAAGATTTTAATATTATAGTTTACAAACTTGTTTTTTCCTAATGGATACATTTTATTAAACTCTTATGAACATATTAAAAAAATGAATGAAAATCAAAATTATTGATCGATACAAATGTTTGATATTTAATTCACCAGCTGTAGATAAACAAATGAATTATGTACCAAAAGATTTTAATAGTTTAGTTTACAAATTTGTTTTTTTCTAATGGATAAAATTTATTTTATACAACTATGAAAATATTAAAAAGTTGAATAAAAATGAAAAATTTTGATCGATTCGAATATTTAATATCTCATTCAAATAATCTAACGCTGTGTGTAAATTTCGTTTACAAAAGTTTTAATATTTTAGTTTAAAAATTTGTTTTTTTCTAATCGATACCATTATTTTAAACTATTATGAAAATATTAAAAATTAGAATAAAAATAAAAATTATTGATTGATTCGAATGTTTGATTCTCAATCACCAGCTCTAGATTAATGAGTAAATTGTGTATCAAAAGATTTGAATAGTTTATTTTACAAATTTGTTTTTTGCTAATCGATACATATATTTTAAACTACTATGAAAAAATTTAAAATTAGAATAGAAATAAATATTAGTGATCAATGCGAATGTTTGATATCATTTATTTTAAACTACTATGAAAATATTAAAAATTCGAATAAAAAAAAAATTATTGATCGATTCGAATGTTTGATATCACAATCACCAGCTCTAGATCAGTGAAAGAATTGTGTATCAAAACATTTTAATAGTTTAGTTTACAAATTTGTTTTTTTCTAATGGATACATTTATTTTAAACTATTATGAAAATATTAAAAATAATAATAAAAATAAAAATTATTGATTGATTCGAATGTTTGATATCTCAATCACCAGCTCTAGATTAGTGAGTGAATTGTGTATCAAACGATTTGAATAGTTTAGTTTACAAATTTGTTTTTTTCTAATGGATACATTTATTTTAAACTTTTATGAAAATATTAAAAATTAGAATAAAAATAAATGTTATTGATCAATGCGAATGTTTTATATCATTTATTTAAACTACTATGAAAATATTAAAAATTTGAATAAAAATAAAAATTATTGATCGATTTGAATGTTTGATATCCCAATCACTAGCTCTAAAACAGCGAGTGAATTGTGTGTCAAAAGATTTTAATAGTTTAGTTTACAAATTTGTTTTTTTCTAATGAATACATTTACTTTAAACTACTATGAAAATATTAAAAATTAGAATAAAAATAAAAATTATTGATCGTTTCGAATGTTTGATATCCCAATCACCAGCTCTAGATCACAGAGTGAATTGTGTATCAAAAGATTTTAATAGTTTAGTTTACAAATTTGATTTTTTCTAATCGATACATTTATTTTAAACAACAATGAAAATATTAAAAATAAGAATAAAAAAAAATTATTGATTGATTTGAATGTTTTATATCCCAATCACCAGCTCTTGATCAGTGAGTGAATCGTATATCAAAATATTTCAATAGTTTAGTTTACAAATTTGTTTTTTCTAATGGATACATTTATTTTAAACTGTTATGAAAATATTAAAAATTAGACTAAAAATAAAAATTATTGATCAATGCGAAAGTTTGATATCCCAATCACCAGCTCTAGTGAGTGAATTGGAAATCAAAAGATTTTAAAAGTATAATTTACAAATTTGTTTTTTTTCTAATGGAAATATTTATTTTTCACTACTATGAAAATATTAAAAATTAGAATAAAAATAAAAATTATTGATTGATTCGAATGTTTGATTCTCAATCACCAGCTCTAGATTAATGAGTAAATTGTGTATCAAAAGATTTGAATAGTTTATTTTACAAATTTGTTTTTTCCTAATCGATACATATATTTTAAACTACTATGAAAAAATTTAAAGTTAGAATAGAAATAAATATTAGTGATCAATGCGAATGTTTGATATCATTTATTTTAAACTACTATGAAAATATTAAAAATTAGAATAAAAATAAAAATTATTGATCGATTCGAATGTTTGATATCACAATCACCAGCTCTAGATCAGTGAAAGAATTGTGTATCAAAACATTTTAATAGTTTAGTTTACAAATTTGTTTTTTTCTAATGGATACATTTATTTTAAACTATTATGAAAATATTAAAAATAATAATAAAAATAAAAATTATTGATTGATTCGAATGTTTGATATCTCAATCACCAGCTCTAGATTAGTGAATGAATTGTGTATCAAAAGATCAAAAGTTTTTTAGTTTACAAATTTGTTTTTTTCTAATGGATACATTTATTTTAAACTTTTATGAAAATGTTAAAAATTAGAATAAAAATAAATGTTATTGATCGATGCGAATGTTTTATATCATTTATTTAAACTACTATGAAAATATTAAAAATTTGAATAAAAATAAAAATTATTGATCGATTTGAATGTTTGATATCCCAATCACTAGCTCTAAAACAGCTAGTGAATTGTGTGTCAAACGATTTTAATAGTTTAGTTTAAAAATTTGTTTTTTTCTAATGAATACATTTATTTTAAACTACTATGAAAATATTAAAAATTAGAATAAAAATAAAAATTATTGATCGTTTCGAATGTTTGATATCCCAATCACCAGCTCTAGATCACAGAGTGAATTGTGTATCAAAAGATTTTAATAGTTTAGTTTACAAATTTGATTTTTTCTAATCGATACATTTATTTTAAACAACAATGGAAATATTAAAAATAAGAATAAAAAAAAATTATTGATTGATTTGAATGTTTTATATCCCAATCACCAGATCTTGATCAGTGAGTGAATCGTATATCAAAATATTTCAATAGTTTAGTTTACAAATTTGTTTTTATCTAATGGATACATTTATTTTAAACTTTTATGAAAATATTAAAAATTAGACTAAAAATAAAAATTATTGATCAATGCGAAAGTTTGATATCCCAATCACCAGCTCTAGATCAGTGAGTGAATTGTAAATCAAAAGATTTTAAAAGTTTAATTTACAAATTTGTTTTTTTCTAATGGAAATATTTATTTTTCACTACTATGAAAATATTAAAAATTAGAATAAAAATAAAAATTATTGATTGATTCGACTGTTTATATCCCAATCACCAGATCTAGAACAAAGAGAAATTTGTATCAAAAGATTTTAATAGTTTAGTTTACAAATTGGTTTTTTTTCTAATGGATACATTTATTTTAAACTACTATGAAAATATTAAAAATTAGAATAAAAATAAAAATTATTAATCTAGTCGAAAGTTTGATATCCCAATCATCAGCTCTAAATCAGTAAGTGAATTGTGTATCAAAAGATTTTAATAGTTTAGTTTACAAATTTGTTTTTGTCTAATTGATGCATTCATTTTAAACTTCTATGAAAATAATTAAAATTTGAAAAAAAATCAAAATTATTGATCAATGCCAATGTTTGATATCCTAATCACCAGGTCTAGATCAGTGAGAGAATTGTGTATCAAAAGATTTTAATAATTTAGTTTACAAATTTGTTTTTTTCTAATCGGTACATTTTACAATGAAAATAATAAAAATTAGAATACAAATAAAAATTATTTATCGATTCGAATGTTTGATATCCTAATCACCAGCTCTAGATCACTGAGTGAATTGTGTATCAAATGATTTTAATAGTTTAGTTTACAAATTAGTTTTTTCCTAATCAAAACATTTATTTTAAACTACTATGAAAATATTAAAAATTAGAATAAAAATAAAAATTATTGATCGTTTCGAATGTTTGACATCGAATGTTAATGAATTGTGTATCAAAAGATTTTAATAGTTTAGTTTACAAATTTGTTTTTTTCTAATGGATACATTTATTTTAAACTATTATGAAAATATTTAAAATTATAATAATAATAAAATTTTTCGATTGATTCGAATGTTTGACTTCCAAATTACCAGCTCTAGATCAGTGAGTGAATTGTGTATCAAAAGATTTTAATAGTTTAATTTACAAATTTGTTTTTTGCTACTCGATACATTTATTTTAAACTACTATGAAAATATTAAAAATTAGAATAAAAATAAAAATTATTGATCTATTCGAATGTTTGATATCCCAATCACCAGCTCTAGATTTGTGAGTGAATTGTGTATCAAAAGATTTTAATAGTTTAGTTTACAAATTTGTTTTTTTCTAATGGATACATTTATTTTAAACTACTATGAAAATATTAGAAATTAGAATAAAAATAAAAATTATTGATTGATTCGTATGTTTGATATCCCAATCACCAGGTCTAGATCAGTCAGTGAATTGTGTTTCAAAAGATTTTAATAGTTTAGTTTAAAAATTTGTTTTTTCCTAATAGATACATTTATTTTAAACTACTATGAACATATTTAAAAGTTGAATAAAAATCAAAATTATTGATCAATGCAAATGTTTGATATCCCAATCACCAGCTTTAGATCAGGGAGCGGATTGTGTATCAAAAGATTTGAATAGTTTAGATTACAAAATTGTTTTTTTCTAATCGATACATTAATTTAAACTTCTATGAAAATATTAAAAATTAGAATAAAAATAAAAATAATTTATCGATTCGAATGTTTGATATCCCAATCACTTGCCCTTGATCAGTGAGTGAATTGTGTATCAAAAGATTTTAATAGTTTGGTTTACAAATTTAATTTTTCCTAATCGAAACATTTATTTTAAACTGCTATGAAAATATTAAAAATTAGAATTAATATAAAAATTAATGACCGATTCGAATGTTTGATATTCCAATCTTTAGCACTAAATCACTGAGTGAATTGTGTATCAAAAGATTTTAATATTTTAGTTTACAAATTTGTTTTTTCCTAATTGAAACATTTATTTAAAACTACTATGAAAATATTAATAATTAGAATAAAAATAAAAATTATTGATCGATTCGAATGTTTGATATCACAATCACCAGCTCTAGATCAGTGAGTGAATTTTGTATCAAAACATTTCAATAGTTTAGTTTACAAATTTGGTTTTTTCTAATGGATACATTTATTTTAAACTATTATGAAAATATTAAAAATTAGAATAAATATAAAAATTAATGATCGTTTCGAATATTTGATATCCCAATCACCAGCTCTAGATCAGTGAGTGAATTGTGTATTAAAAGATTTTAATATTTTAGTTTACAAACTTGTTTTTTCCTAATGGATACATTTATTTTAAACTCTTATGAACATATTAAAAAAATGAATGAAAATCAAAATTATTGATCGATACTAATGTTTGATATTTAATTCACCAGCTGTAGATAAACAAATGAATTATGTACCAAAAGATTTTAATAGTTTAGTTTACAAATTTGTTTTTTTCTAATGGATAAAATTTATTTTATACAACTATGAAAATATTAAAAAGTTGAATAAAAATGAAAAATTTTGATCGATTCGAATATTTAATATCTCATTCAAATAATCTAACGCTGTGTGTAAATTTCGTTTACAAAAGTTTTAATATTTTAGTTTAAAAATTTGTTTTTTTCTAATCGATACCATTATTTTAAACTATTATGAAAATATTAAAAATTAGAATAAAAATAAAAATTATTGATTGATTCGAATGATTGATTCTCCATCACCAGCTCTAGATTAATGAGTAAATTGTGTATCAAAAGATTTGAATAGTTTATTTTACAAATTTGTTTTTTGCTAATCGATACATATATTTTAAACTACTATGAAAAAATTTAAAATTAGAATAGAAATAAATATTAGTGATCAATGCGAATGTTTGATATCATTTATTTTAAACTACTATGAAAATATTAAAAATTCGAATAAAAAAAAAAATTATTGATCGATTCGAATGTTTGATATCACAATCACCAGCTCTAGATCAGTGAAAGAATTGTGTATCAAAACATTTTAATAGTTTAGTTTACAAATTTGTTTTTTTCTAATGGATACATTTATTTTAAACTATTATGAAAATATTAAAAATAATAATAAAAATAAAAATTATTGATTGATTCGAATGTTTGATATCTCAATCACCAGCTCTAGATTAGTGAGTGAATTGTGTATCAAACGATTTGAATAGTTTAGTTTACAAATTTGTTTTTTCTAATGGATACATTTATTTTAAACTTTTATGAAAATATTAAAAATTAGAATAAAAATAAATGTTATTGATCAATGCGAATGTTTTAAAAAATTGCATGGCAAACATTAAATAAAACAGCTGACATCATGCAATGCAAAAACTGCCAGAGATACGGTCATACCGCTTACAACTGTAACCTTGATTTTAGATGTGTGAAATGTGCAAACGCGCATATGCCGGGCGAATGCATCATAAACGAAGATGTCACAAAAGACAACATTTACTGTATTAATTGTGACAAAACGGGTCATCCGGCCTCGTATAAAGGTTGTCCAATCTACCAGGCAATGCTGGTACGCCTCAAGAAACGGATAGAAGAAAGGAAAAATCAGCAGCAATTGGCCAAACCAACACCGAAACTATTTAGTTCATTCAAAGTATCGAAGGAGAACGGTACATTTGCGGAAATAATGAGAGGAGGACCTACATTGACACACCAACACCAACAACAACAACAGCAACAGCAACAGCAACAGCAACAGCAACAGCAACAGCAACAGCAACAGCAACAGCAACAGCAACAACAACAACAACAACAACACATCAACGATACGACAATACAAAATTTAACATCACGAATCGATAAGATGGCCAAAATCATGGACCAGCAAAGCGAGCAAATCTCACAACTTTTACACATTATTGCCCAGTTATAAATCGTCAAAAAACCTCATCATTTCGCAAACAACATCAAAATTTATCAAAATTCAAAATTATCTCGTTAAACGTCAACTCAATTGTGAGCATTCAACGACGTTTAAATTTATTAACTAACTGGACTGCCTTTTAATAAACGAGACTAAATTAAATGAAAAACACAAAATTGAATTCAAAAACTACGACATTATTCGACGCGACCGTTTCAATTCGAAACAAGGAGGTGGCACAGCCATACTCATTAAAACAGGACTGAAATATAAAGTTATAGAGCCGCAAGCAATTAGTAATCGGGAAGGATTCGAAATTGCCATCATTAAATTAAATATAAAAATTTCGGCTAACAAAATTTTCCTAATTTCCATATATTGTACGGGCAATCCTTTACAAATTTCGGACGAACATTTCATAGAAGAATGGAGCAAAATTTTCACAACTCTAAATTTAAATAACCCAAATCATTTCTACATCATAGCGGGCGATTTGAATGCAAGACATGTAAATTGGGAAAATTCGCTCAACAATTCGAGGGGTAATCGACTAAATTGGTGGATGAATGAAAATGCAATTGATTATCGGGCAAAATTGTACAAAAGCGATAAACCCACCATGATACGTTCCGGCAACTATATTGATTTGGCCATTCTTGATACACGCATCCAAATTCAACAAAATACACAGCACGAAATCCCGACACAATACTTTGACAGCGACCACCGAGCCATCGAAATTGTAATACGAGAAGTTGGAGAAATTGAAAAAGGGACAAACAAAATTAATGATGACGACAACGACGAACAACAAATTCGTTACAACTTTACAGGAATCGATTGGAAAAAATGGATGAAATCTTTAGATGAAGCGCACCGGAAAACAATTACAAGTCTTTCGAACAAAAATAATGATGAAAATTTAATACCCACCGATCGAAATTTAACTGATGACGAAATCAATAATTATATCACGCAAATTACACAACTTATTTTGGACAACATTAAGCAAAATTCGCCGAAACAACGACGCATCAACAATATGATCTGCTACACAAATTCAATAATAGAAAAATTATATAAACACAAATCATTTTTGATCACTAAAATCAAAACTTTAAAACGAAATTTAGTCTCGAACGGGCATAATCAAAATTATACATCTGGCGGCGGCAACATCATTATAAACAACAAAATTAAGGATTGGAAAAACGAAATTAAACGAACGGTTCAATTGATTGAGCGAAACGTTAAGATCCAAATCGAAAAATATTGGACGAACGTGATGAGGGGAATCCGGCCAAGCGCAAAAATGTGGTCCAAAATTAAAAAGCTAACCAATTTCAAAGATACAAATAGTATAAATATTAAACGTTTGAAGATCGATGAATCAGACATCAACTTTTATAATCATTTCCACATTGATTGGAGCCAAATTATGAAAAGTGACGAAAATAAATTCCAAATTTGCAATGAAACAACAAATTTAAATATTATCGGCCATCATATTGAGGAGCACACCAGGAGAAATCCAAATTTATGCAATCAAGAACATGAACAAGAAATTATTAATCAAATCGGACCCATCATCGAAAATCATAAAAGCGATAAAAGGGCTCATCGCACCAAATCACAATTCTCGGCAACAAATCGAGCTAACGCTCCAAAACAACCACGAGATGACCCAAATTATTTTGTTTCGGTCGAACATTTAAATTCGATATTAAAATTAGTCAATAATAAAAAATCTTTCGGTCCAGACCTACTACCAAACATCATTTTAAAACATCTTCCAAATTCGATAATCGTTGAAATTTGCACAATTTTCAATAACCTACTAAATAATAAATCATTCCCGGAATGTTGGAAATTAGCTCGCGTGTTCCCTATCCTAAAAAAATCAAAAGCTTCAACAGATCCTGAAAACTATCGGCCCATCAGCTTACTCTCCAATTTAGGCAAGATTTATGAAATCATCATTTACGAAAAATTAAACGAGCACGTCTTAAAACATAAACTAATGCCGGACAATCAATTTGGATTTCGATACGGTCATAGCACCATACACGCCATCACAAAACTAGTATCGGATGTTTGCCATAATCTAAACTTCAAAAATCCTACGGGAGCAGTAATGATTGATATAAAAAAAGCTTTCGAATCCATTTGGCTAGACGGGCTCCTCGCAAAATTAATTAAAATGAAATTCTCGACCGATCTGATCAAAATTTTATATGAACTACTGTATAATCGAAATTTCATCATAACCACTGGAAAAAATAAATCTACGTCAAAATTCAAAATTAATAATGGGGTACAACAAGGGTCGATAACGGCACCGCTTCTATTTAACTTATGCATGGCCGATTTAATATGTCACGATAAACTAAATTCCAAAAATATTCAAACTTGTGCATACGCAGATGATATGATTATTTACAGTACAGATTATCTTGTTGGCAACATCCAAAAAAACCTCCAATCGGCACTAAATTTTATTCAAAATTATTTAAAACTTTGGCACATCGAAATCAATACGTCAAAATGTGAATCGATACTATTTAGGCAACCATTAAAAAATGCTCAACGAGACTTGAAGAGGAATTGGCGTAAACTCACTCTCAAAATTAATAATGAATCAATCGAATTAAAAGAATCAATTAAATATCTGGGCGTCAACATTGATAACCTGTGCTACATGGGTAACCACACATCGATACAATTAGAGAAAGCAAGGCGAGCTTTTATGGGGGCAAAGCGTTTATTTTATAGTTAACACATTGATAAACGAGTAAAAATCATTGCATATAAAACGCTCATACGACCAATACTGACATACGGATGCCAAGTTTGGTATAATCAAGCTCCAAGATACATCGAACGTTACAGAATATTCGAAAGAAAATGTTTACGGCACTGCAACGGAATTTACCGAAAAGCTCAAACAAACTTCACACATTACATTTCGAACCGAATACAGTACGAAAATTTTGATGCGGACCGAATCGATGTACACATATTAAATTTAACTAGAAACCACATTAGACGAGCAACTCTAAATTACGATAATTCATTAGTTTACGGACCTTATTATTTGGACTCGTTACTGACAAACGTATACGCGACCAAAGGGATGGTTCCAGGACCGAATTTATTCGTTTATTTGGACCAAAGGGGCTATTTACAAAATAGAGATGCTATCCCGCTCATCTACCATATACAAAGGCGACCAAATGAAAAATGGTTCGATAGTGAAAAATTCGAAAATCCTGACGAACACATAAGATTCAACACAACAATATTCACGAGCAATCTAAATGAATACTACAAAAGATGCAAAAAATATTGGTGGCTACTCGACAGGAATTCAACAGCAGCAGCAGAATCAACACCAGTCTCATAATGATCAACATCTGATAATTTGCAACATTAAAAATTTGATGTATATATGTATATGTATGTGTATATGTGTGTATGTGTATGTATGTATGTATTTGTATATATGTATGTATGTGTGTATATATGCGTATATATGTGTATATATGTGTATATATATATATATATATATATATATATATATATATATATATATATATATATATATATATATATATATATATATATATATATATATATATGTGTATGTATATGTGTATGTATATGTGCATATGTATGTATATATGTAGAATCAAAAACGTCTCTATAGAAAGACCAACTATTCGAAAATTTAAAGGGACAAAGCGCCTCTTTGATGTAGTATTGGTTGTGTACAGATATATCGTAAAATAAAAACAAAAAAATTTTTTCACTAACACTAATATAATTTGTTTTGGTTTTTACAAAGGAAAATTATCACGGCAACGCCGTATAAAAATAATTTAACGTTTTGAAGTACCAATACTAATGTAAAGAGTTTTGTCTATATACGGAAATTTGTACGAAAAAGTAACACAACAAAATTCGTATATCAGTCAAAAGGTAAATTGAATCAGCGCGGTGCATAGAATATAAATGTACATTATTTTATTATTATTTTAATTATTTTATTTTAGTGTATAGTGAAATTTGTTAGTGAATAGGTTTAACTTATTTTAAATAAAACTAAAGTAAATAAAGGTAAGTATTTTTATTCTATATGAATTATTACAAAAATATAGATAAAAAAAAACATATTTTATCTAAATACAGGTAGATATCACTATTAAATTAAAAAAAAAAATTTATTTTTAGCGGGAATCATTCTTTCTGAGATTGGATTATAATTTCAATTGGATCAGTTCGTAAACAGGTTAGTGATTTTTTTCAATTTTGGCTTAGAAATTATTCAAGTGTTCTATTTTTTGTTTGTGATATCGCTTCGTGTAGTGCCTAAAGAGCGCAACAACATCAGGCAGCGTACAAATATTTATTTATATAAATTCCTTGATTTTATATTTTGTGATAAAATTCCAGTCGATACCTAAGAGCATTATTGTGATATTTTTATTTATTTGTGATAAAAAACTGTGATATTAAAATAAGATTTCTTCGTCTCGTAAAGTGCACTTGGGTGACTGGTACCCAATTTATACAATTTATTATAAAAATTAATTATTTATACAATCATTAGATAATCATTTTACAATCATTTGATACAATCATTTTATACAATCATTAGATTTAAGTAAATTTTAAAAAATATTGTAAAAATGCCTCGCCGATGCTCGGTCTTAGGATGTGATTCTAATAACTTAAGTGTGTATAAAGTTCCAACTTTCTCATTTCCGTATTTTGCCGAGTTAAAGTCTCAATGGGTGAAAGCTATCCGAAGGCCAAATTGGACGCCTACTAAATATTCAGGGGTTTGTATAAAACATTTTAAGGAAAATGATTTTGAATATCGTCCAGATACTCGTTACAAAACCCATAAATTACTAGATGAAGCGGTACCATCTATTTTATTACCACCTCAGCTTGACAATTGTGTTTCTTTTGAACCAATTTTAGAACCTGCTGTAATACCTGATTATATCGGTAGTTTTGAAAATTTTACAAACCAATTTGAGGACAAATTAAATATTTTGAATTATTCGGTTTTTCGGCATACAGAGAAAATAATATTTTATAAATTAAAAAATTCAGATGATATGGGCTGCAGTATTTCGACGCGAATTTGTATTACAAAAACTCTGTATGTCAAGGTAATCGTTGACGATATCGAAATATTTAGCGATGACTTGGAACTGTTACCGCAAAACATGAAAATTTCGAAGTGGTCGCAGATATCCAATTTACTTTCGAAATTTCGTGAGGAATCTAATGATGTTACTGAAAATCGTAACCATTTAATTAACCGTGCATTACCTTATTTAGAAAATGCCAGCAAAATTGAAGAAGATAACATACATCACGGAAAATTGAATATAATTGTCAATCAATTAGAAAATATTAAAACAGCAAAACCAATGTACAATTCCGAAACGATTGTATTTGCTTTTTTAATATATGCACATTCTGCGGCCACTTACAACATTTTAAGAAAGTTTTTAGTTATTACCTCACGTATCATATCTAAGACATATTTCATCTCATTTACATATTACGCCGGATCACAAATCATTAAACAATGATGAACATTGCTAAATAACACGTAGCAAAAACAATCACACCTAAAGAAAAATATGTTGCCCTTTTGATAGATGAGATATATATATATATATATAGAAAGAAGCTTGCAATATAAGAGCAATAAGATAGTCGAGCAAGCTGTAAATGATCCTACTCAATGTGCAAGAACAGTGATGGCATTCATGATCAAGTCAATCTTTGGAAAGTTCAAGCAAATAGTTCGTCTGCTCCCAGTGTTACGCCCTACTGGTGACATGCTATATAATTTAACGAAATCAGTGATTCAATTTGTACAATCCCTTGGATTTACTGTTATTGTAATTATTACTGATAATAATAAGATCAATCAAAATATGTTCCAAAGATTCTCTCCAACGAATAATTATTATGATAATCCGGACTACCCTAATTCAAAAATATATTTTCAATATGATTCTGTCCATCTGTTTAAAAATATCCGAAATAATTGGATAAATTTAACAAATATTAATAGAACTTTTTATTTTCCTGTCTTTGATGATTTTTCTATCAAACAAGCATCATATAAAAATTTAGAGAAGCTATATAATAAATTAGCATCATCTGAAGCGCATATCACCAAAGCGTACAAATTAAATCATAAGACAATTTACCCAAATAGCTTAGAGCGACAAAATGTCCATTTAGTAGATAACATATTTCATGATAGTACAATCGCTACATTGTACCACTATGATGAAATGCAAGAAACAGACGACTTCTGTGCAATAATAAGGAAATGGTGGAATATAGTTAACAATAAAGGCACTCTAAAGGGTACGATGAAAATAATAGTGTCTGCTAATCCCATTAAATCAATTACAGATGACAACGTCCTATTTTTAGAAAACTTTTTAATTTGGTTAGATGTTTGGAGTTCAAGTAATAGTGGTAACTTGACAAGAAATACTGCTGATGCCCTGAAACTTACCACAAGGACGTTAATTGAGTTAATAAAATTTTCATTTTTAAATTGTAAAGTAGAATATGTTTTGCTTGGAAAATTACAAACAGATGACTTGGAAGGTAGATTTAGATTATACCGTTCCTTAGCTGGTTGCAGCTACAGAGTATCCTATACAGAAGTCGTCGAATGTGAGAAAAAAATTAGGATACATAATATTGTCTCACATAACAAAAAGAATTATAAAACATTAATGCAACCAGCTAACGAGAACTCACTGTACGACGAGATGGATTTAACGGAATTCCAGAAAATATTGGACGATA
Source organism: Tipula confusa (assembly GCA_963556175.1). NCBI lineage: Eukaryota > Metazoa > Arthropoda > Insecta > Diptera > Tipulidae > Tipula > Tipula confusa. Next base: position 85,540 of record CAUVYK010000086.1, on the reverse strand, counting down.
ACATTTATTTACAAAATGTAGAAATCGATAGAGATGCAGATCAATATGTGACAGGGTACGCCGCACATAGTGCATCAAAAACGGAGAAATGTAACTCATGTCAACAATTATTTTTGAAAGAAACAGGGGGCGTAACTAATTCATTTTACTTTAATTATTTACAACGTGGAGGACTAAAGGTTGCAGCAGATGAACCAAATTATATACTGTTTCACATGTCTTCCATATTCCAAGAGATATTGAGAAGAGGAGAATTAAAATTAAAATTTCTAGAAGCTAATAATCAAAAGGGCATTTTAATTTATTTAACCATTGATAGTCTTAGGAAAGATGATGGAACACTTATTGACTTAGATCATGAATGCGAGTGCGGTTCATCAAATTTCAGGATATATTTTAATATATGTAAATGTTTCGCAAACGTATTATTAAATAGTTTTGTACGCAAACAAAATGATCAACGGCATGCATTAAGTGATATCACAAATCGTAAATTACTCACTTATAAATAAATTAATTATTTACTTTTCTATTTAAGGATTTACTTACCATCTATTTTTTTTTTATTTTCATGTACACCGTCGCTGTGATATATGTCGCTGTGAGATGTTTATGATGAGCAACTTCAGAAGTTGACCATGACTTTGGAAGTCATTTTAAGAATTTTTTTTTGTTTATATTTTATTTTTATAATTTATTTTGTTAATTTTTAAATGAATTATCTGTATGTTTATTTTCATATCTGCATCCTAACAAATTTTTAGAAACTTGAAATGAAACGATTTATTATTTATTTTATTGTTAATGAATTTTTAATATTTATTGTCACCTTTTTTAAATGAATTTTATATTTACACATATTATATTTGTTTTCGTACGTAGAGGTTTTATGCCTAATGGAAGCTTGAATATTTTTATATATGACTTCCATATGGCTTTTACTCAAATCTAAAATAAAATTTCAAAAAAATTTAATTGCTTTATTACATACAAACCTGAATCTGATTCAAAATTTTATAATCCCCCGTATTTTGTTATTAATTCGATAGCTTCGAGCGGATAAATCTTAAGTGGTTGATTTAATACGTGATGATTTAAGTAGAATTCACACAACCAAATTCGAAAATTACAGTTTGAAAAGTTCCTTAAATTTTGACTTGGTTGTAGTCAATCAATAATATTAGGTATGTGTACGCATTTAAGTTTTTGCTCATTTTTTTGGGTAATAAAACAGCTTCATTGTATGATAACACGCCACCTTGTGCAATTGTAACACCAACCAACAATTAAATTCTTCATCGTTACGGAAAAATTCTTGCCTTTTTATTATCGTTTCCTGTTAATTCTAATACCTCAGCTGCCATAAGATATTCCATAACTGCAACTATATATACTGGAGCTCCTGTACCAACACATTCAGAATAATTGCCTTTACGCAATAAACGATGAATTCTTTATTAATTGTAATCCAGCACGAGTTGAACTTGACTTTGTTTTCCCCATAACTTTACCACGACCAGACATTAAATATAACGTTGATTTATTTTAAATAATAAAACTCAGCACTCAACACAAGTCACAATAGACAAATCTTAAACGAAGAGGGTGATAAACCAGAAACATCAAATCTTTATTTGTCATTCACAAGTTGTATACGTTCGGCACAGCTGGAAAGCAATGTTGTGGTTAATGGTTATGGGTATGGCAAGTATTTCACGTAAGATAATTATTTAGTATTTAATTTGTACTTACTGTGTAATAAGTAATAATCAACAAATTTTGTGTGGTCCATCATTCATGCTGGACTATACATGCATGGAATCAAAATTAACGTTTTTTATATTCCAAGACGGAATTACTCTTTATATATATATATATATATATATATATATATATATATATATATATATATATATATATATATATATATATATATATATATATATATATTTCGCTCACTTGTATAATTTAATACAATTAGTTTAAGCTCGAAAGATCTCGACATTAATTTATATTTTGTAACACAATATAATATAACGACATAACCATACTTTTTTATAATTTGACAGCCTCTATATCATAGTGTTAGTGTGATTTTTTCAATGAATAAAATGCAATGTTGCCGTATTTCTTATAGTACCAATACTACCTTATTGAGGCGAAAATAAAGTAGTATAAGTGTACGAAAAAATGAGTTGGTCTTTCTATAGAGACGTTTTTGGTAGAATATATATATCTAGTTTAATTTTATCTTTTGCTCCTTTCTCATTGTTTAAATACTATGTTATAACAATTTTAAATGTTTAATTTTTCTTGGAACGGAACTTGTTATTGTTCCTTTTTTTCTTATATAGTATGTATGGTGTGTGAATGTGTTCGGGTGCATTTTATGTATGAATGTTTTATTATTTATTATTTAGTCATTAAGTCATACAATTGACATGAAATTGATACAACATTTTTATAACATTTTATTTGCATCAATTAATATTCAACATTAATTTTATATAAACTTTTATTAACGTAAAATTTATACATATATATTTTTGTAAATTTAAATTTTTTCTTTTCGAAAACTGTATACAAAACAAACTATGTTTAATTAGTTGATGAACCTGAGTGCCCAGTTTTAGGGACAGTGGTCTTATTTATTTCCTATTATATTTTATGGATGGGCTCCCTGACAAGTCCATCATCCAAAACAAAAAATTTTTAGTTTATAAGTCATTCATTGTACAAAAATGTTAAATACATGGATTTGTTTATTTAAAAAAAAAAAAAAAGAACCAAAATTTAAAGAAAACTAACCGATAACAAATTTTTAAGATAATACTATAGGCGGTGAAATTCGAATCCCCTATGTTTCTAGTTAACTGGGCGAATTTATGTAAAGCATTATGTATATTATAATCGTATAATGAGAATTTATTACATTGTAAAGTTCCCTTAATAGGACTTAATTTATTATAATCCTGAAGTTGTTATACACAAATAATTTGTGTGTTAAATGGACATTTACGGATGAGCATATAAATATTATGTTTTGTAATTTATGTATGTGCATCGTGTTTTGAAAAAAAATTTTTTGATACATTTTATAATATTTTATAAAAAATCAAAGTAAAATTAACAGTGTTATCTATACACAACTTTTTTAAAAAAAAGTACATTATTATATTAAACTTTTTTTATTAAAAAAAGCATAATATTTATTTAATTATTTTATGCGTAAAATCTGCACGCCGCTCCTTCATTGCTGCAAATTTGTCAATTACTTTGCCATTAAAATTGTCTATTTCATTTATCATTCTTCGTTTAATTGTCAATACTGCTAAATTATTCAATCTTTCTTCCATTATTATACTTCTTAAATAAGATTTTACACAGTTCAACGTTAAAAAACATCGTTCTGATTCTGCGGTTGACGGGAACTGCTCAGAACTGAACATTTTAAAACTGAATATTTCAAAATAGGGTTTGACAAAACGTGATAAGGTACAAAACTAGATATTTCAAAATTGGATATTTTAATACGAGATAACGTACAAAACGAGATATGGTACAAAACTGGACATTTCAAAATTGGATATTTCAAAACGAGAAAAGGTACAAAACGTGATGTGGTACAAAACTGGATATTTCAAAATTGGATAATTCAAAACGAGATAAGGTACAAAACGAGGTATGGTTCAAAACTGGATATTTCAAAACAGGATATTTTGACATGTGATCTAAACTTAAAATGATTTTTTAGGAAAGTTCTGGAATATGGCCAATTAGGGAGGAACTCGGCGAGTTCTTAACCGATTTTGATGAAATTCGATATGTAGAAAGAAAATGGGATTTTAATATAATTTTTTGGAAAAGTTCTGGAATCATTTTAAAATCACATTTTCATCCTACATATCGAATTTCATCATAATCGGTTAAGAACTCGCCGAGTTCCTTCCTTACTGGCCATATTCCAGAACTTACCCAAAAAATCATTTTAAAATCTCATTTTCATCCTACGTATCGAATTTCATCATAATCGATTAAGAACTCGCCGAGTTCCTTCCTAATTGGCCATATTCCAGAACTTTCCTAAAAAATAATTTTAAATTTAAATCAAATATCGAAATATCCTGTTTTGAAATATCCAGATTTGTACCATTTCGTTTTGTACCTTATCTCGTTATAAAATATCCAGTTTTGAATTATCCAGTTTCGTCAAATCCAGTTGTAAAATATATGGTTATTATTATTATTGACAAGCGTATTACTTCTTCGAATATTTATTTTGAGTTGTGTAACGAGTCAACCTTTTGGTGTTCGTTTCTTTGGTAAAACATTTATGTGTCCACCCCTGAATTTATTTTGATTTGTCTAAATTATTTTAAAATTTATTTTTTTTATGTTATATACGTGCTCATTACATTTTTTATGTTATATACTCATTTTTTATGTTATACGTGCCAATGTAGGGGCCATTGTTTGTTTACAAATTACGTAGGTATATAATTACGTATATAATTTTTTTGTTATTGGGAGAATCAGAAATTTTGAGAAAAAAATAAAGCAATACGTGGTTAAAGTTATCCACAAAATTTAAAAAAAAAATAAAAATTTATTGTTAATTGTTAATTGTTAAAATATTGTATGTATAGTGAAATTACAAAGTAAAATGTCGCTGCTACCATTATTATTGTACTACGGCGATGATTTATTAGAAAATCCATTTGGATATGGACCAGAACAATTGTATCCAAATTTGTTGCCACGAGTTTACAATAGCCCATGGGCATCGCAACGAAACGAACACAACAGTCAACAACATGGGCGAACTTTTCGAATTTTGTAGAATGACTTTCGATATTTTCGGTCGATAGCACAGTCGTTCCAAAGTCTTATTCATAGTTTTACGTGAACTTGACTATGTTTTGTATATTTGGATGACGTACTCATCCATTGCCTCTAAAAATTATGACGAACATCTCGAACACATAAAAATAATCTTCGCTAGATTAGAATAGCACTAAACGTAGACAAATGCAAAATCCGAAATTTTCTTTTTAAGCCACTTGGTTACTGAACAAAGCATATTACCATCACAAAAACCGGGTTCAAATCATCAAAAATTTCAAACGACCAATAACTGTAAAGCAACTGAAATGTTTTTTAGGTATGATAGACTTTTATGGACGTTTCGTTCCTTGTGCTGTGGCCAGTCAGGCATTGCTGACGATTACCTAAAAGGCTATGATAAGAACAGTCGCGTTCCAATTCAGTGCTCGACAGCAGCACTTGAAGCGTCCGATAACTACAAAAACAAACTTACTGACGCTATCTTACTTATGCATCCATCATCATGGTTGACGCTTCCGATACAGTGATCGGAGATTCAGCAGTTCATTTCGGATAATTGGCAACCACTCGGCTTCTTTTTTGTTCATCACAATGATACACAAAAAGATACAATGCTTATTTATGATCGTGAACTTCTCGCGGCTTATTCGGGGATCAAACATTTTCGACATCTTCTCGAAGGCCGTACTTTCACTTCCTACACCGATCATAAACCACTGATCTTTGTTTTTAATCAGAATTTGGAGAAACCATCTCCTTGTCAGACACTTAGATTTCGTTAGTCAATGCACGACTAACGTCCGCAGCACATGTCTGGCATGGATAATGTCGTCGCTGATACTTTCTCACACATTGATCAATATTTTATTCCGGAAAGTATCGGTGATGCCGTCTTCGCCGATGCGCAGTCCAATGACGAAGAACTTCAAGAAATCTTAAGGAGTAATGCTGTTCTTAAATTTGAAAAATTCCCGATTTTATTCAATTCGAAAAATCTTATTTATTGCGTTAATACTACTTCTTCACCTAGGCCATTCATTCCACTAAATTTCCGAAAACAAGTTTTCGATGGATTTTATAATCCTGGCGTCAAATCTGTCACTAAACTCTTGACACAGAAGGTTACTTGGCCTGAATAAGCATGCCAAAAGTCTCACGACCTACTAAATCTCCACTCAGCACTTACAAATTAATTTTTCAACGTTTTCCCGATAATTCATCTCGATATCATTGGCCCGTAACCGGTTTCGATAGATACACTCGCTGGCCTGAGGCGATTTCAGTTTCTGATATAACTGCAGCTACCGTCTTTTCCGCTGTCAACTCACATTAGATAGCTTGCTTTGGAGTGCTAGGGTTCAATGTAACGGATCAATGCAGGCAATTCGAATCACAACTTTTTAACGAACTAGCTAAATTACTCGGTTTGAGAGAAGGAGAACAACGGCTTACAATCCAAAATTTAATGGTATGCTTGAGTAATGGCATCATGTCATTAAATCTGCCATCATGTGCTACGATCGAACGTATTGAAAGAGATTCAGGCAACTAGTAAGGCTAGATTTTATGAACGTTGACAAATTTATTTTGGGTTGCTGCATGCTTCATAGCATATGTATTGATGCATCGGATTATGCGATTTAGAAGGAACTAACATAACTGTACAAATCACAATCAATGAATTGACACTAAGTGCATGTCCAAATTCAGAAAGAATTGCCGATGCTGTGCTTAAACATCAAGGAGAATTATTTATATATATATATATATATATATATATATATATATATATATATATATATATATATATATATAAAAATATATATATATGTATATATATATATATATATATATATATATATATATATATATATAATATTTATATATACATATATATATATATATATATATATATATATATATATATATATATATATATATATATATATATATATATATATATATATATATATATATATATATATATATATATATATATATATATATATATATATATATATATATATATATATATATATATATATATATATATATATATATATATATACATATATATATATATATATATATATATATATATATATATATATATATATATATTTATATATAAATATATATATATATATATATATATATATATATATATATATATATATATATATATATATATACATATTATATATATATATATATATATATATATATATATATATATATATATATTTATATATATATATATAAATATATAATTATATTTAAATATATAATTATATATATATATATATATATATATATATATATATATATATATATATATAATTCTCCTCGATGTTTAAGCACAGCATCGGCAATTCCGTCTGAATTTGGACATGCACCTAATGTCAATTCATTGGTCTTAGTCGTTTATTTTCTTCTTTAACTTTAAATGTTTCAATTTTATCGAGTCGCTTCTTCTCCGCGATTTCTCGTTTTAATTCCAGTTTTTGGTTTATTTCGTTTTGTTTTATTTGTAGATGCTCTTTACCCAATTATTATTGTATGGTCAATTTTTTATTTTTTGGAACAAATGATTCTGGCATGGTTGGTTCTATTGTGTATCTATTTGGTGCTGGTGTCACCTTCCGTCATATTTTTCCTGGCATACATACCATTTTTGACTCTAATGAATCATCCATCGCTACAATTTTTTGGACCTCTTCGTCGAACTCTGGAATGATTCGGATGGCTCCACTTTTGTTATTTGAATCGATCACTTTTTTTGTTCTGTGCATTATGCATTTATAACGACTTTCTACTTGATATCCGGTACGTTTCATTCCAAATTTTGCCGATAAATTTTGCTCTTGTTTCTTGTGCTATAGACATTGTCAAAAAAATTATTTTAAAATGCTAACTGGATGAAAAATATTTTAGCGTGTTCCGTGTTGATAGTGATTATTAATCAAAAAACTTTTTATAATTGAATATTTAGACAGAAAACACTAACACACACATAAAAAAGTGTACTCTGGTTTTCTATTCGATTGATGTACAAAATCGGTAGGGGTAAAAAATCAATCGAAATCGACATAAATTTACACATATTTGGCACTGCACTTTTAAATATCGACTCATAACATCTAATTGTATTGTTATACAACAAAATAAAATTTAATTCATCGTATAACTGTTTGCACATAACACTAATAGTATTACATTGATATACCGCTACTTTATTAACTCATGAATTTAACTCATATCTCTAAATGGTTCTAACGGTTATTATAACTTTCGTATCTAACGATTGTTCCTTAATCCGTAGATGCCACCGAAGTAGCAAAAAAAATAAATTCGATTTTAAAAATCGAAAACAAGAATAAAAATTATACGCATATACCAAGAATGGAGTCGTTCCTTCTTCTTCTTTTGTTTGTAATATGTCGATATAAAAATTAAATTTTTTTAATGTTTTTTCACCATTTTTACTCACACAACACTTGGAAATAACAAAAAAAAACTATTTTAAATCTTTACGGTTAAAACTAACTTAATTAGAGCATCCACTATTTTATATTAGCTTTGAAAAAAATAAAGCTCATATGTTTGCACTTTTAAATCACTCTAGTCACATTTTAATAAATTTCAAATTTATTTTGGCAATAGACCTACCAGCTAACGCCAAACAATTTGAACTAAAATTTCTCTTTATACGTGGCACGACTCTTCCTTTATTCAATTTATTTTTTATTTTTTTTTATCAAATGAAATCGACAACAAAAACATGTAATTCATTTATTTTTTATATAAATATTTTGCATTACACGCAGACATGCACAATTTTATTATCAGTAGTAGTAAACCTACTATAACCAACTGTAGTTGAAAAACATATGATCATGCATTTTTTATATTAAGCGTATACATACGAAAGCTTTGAAATATGTATACATTCAAAACATTCCCTATACGGTAATTAAACTATATTTTACACTATTGTTGCATGCAACATTTTCATGTCTCGTTGCTGCTTTGCAATATTGACAAATGTATGGAAGCTACGGTAATGCATGACGTTCGGCCAAAATTATGTTCATTGAATCTACATATTGACGCATATTTAACATTATTCCATATTGAATTTTGGACGATTGTTTTAATTGAAATTAAACAATAAATAAAATTACTACATAAAATTACACCATATACTGTGAGAAAAATCCGAAAAAATCGAGCACGGTAGGAGCAATAATTGAATCGATGAGCGATATTATATATGACAAAAAAAGCAACCACAAGAAATGCCGAAACCTATTGAATCATTTTGACGTGAAAAAGCCAACGAGTTTATAAAGGGGTGGCAATTTTCGAATTGCATTTCAGCTGTCGACGGAAAACATGTATAATGAATTAAAACCAAAAATTTTGGATTGTCGTACCCTAATTATAAAAAAAACTTTTCATTAGTTCTTATGAATATAGTGTTAAGATGCATAAGTACACATTTATGGATGTCGGTTCTCAAAGCAGGTTCTGCGGTGGGAACATTTCTACCAATAGTAAATTTATATGATGTACAATTTAGATACAACTTAATAACAATTTGATAATATTATAAAAGGTACTATATGTATATGTATTAATTATTTTTCATACATACAGGTACACACGACACAATAACTCACTAGTTTTGCAATATAAATTTTTATTATTTAATCACGTCTAATTTAATTCACAACATAAATTTAAATGAACGAATTTTTTCCGACCATATTTGAAATAAATGACTATTTTGACAGAATGCGTATGTACCAACCTTACATATGCGTCAATGATAAATTATAAAAATACACAATGTATGTGTGAGCGATGTAATTAGTTCAAATGTGCAACGTAATGAACTAATCGAGCTATACTAAGCTATGCTGAACTATTTGCATTGCTTAGCTTAGCTGAAATGTGCAACGGGCTTATGGTGATGCAATTGTGATGGCTGTTACCTTAGTCACTAAATAACTACAAATAGAAGGTGACAACTTAAAATTAGTTTTAAAAATTTGTTTTGAACCACTTTTATTTTTTTATGAGTATTTGCCGATTTCCACCACAAAAGAGAGCCATATACAGTATTACACTTAGGATCACAGATTTGTAAACCAGAAACATAATATCCAATGAAAGCGCACGTTCGGTTTAAACTGGGATAAAGTGCATGTAGCAATTTCGAAACTCATTTGAAATGAAATTTATATGATTTTTAAATGTCAATTTTGGGTCCAGAACGATGTCAAGGTACCTTACTTGAATTTTCAAATCTATATCTTGGCCATTTATAGTTATATTAACTTGAGGTATTTTAGAAGACTTCCTGCATCTCGAGAAATAGATATTTTGCGTCTTTTATATATTTATTTTCAGTCCCCTAGTTTCAAAGTAGGAGATTAGTACGTTCAAGTAATTACTTAATTTATTAATAATATCGTGAGCCAGTATGTCGGATTTGAATATGGATGTGTCATCTGCAAAAAGTGAAATTTCGCAATCAACCGATATTGGAATGTCATGTAAATAAATTAAAAATAATAAAGGGCTTAATATAGACCCTTTCATATAAACGCTTGAGTATGAATTCTTTGTTGTTTAAGACTTTGCTTTATATCACTAGTTTCGATCACATTAGGAGATATTTCATAATTTTTTTGAAAAGTTTCAGCTAGGACTTAACATTTCTCTGGAGTGCAAGTTATTTAAGGGTGGTATACTAAAGTATTTCTTTTTTATGTATCGTTTCATTTTCCAATAGGATTAGTGGAGCCTTTAACAATTTGACTTAATTTTCTTTACCATTTAATGTTGATTATATCAAATATTTTTTGTCTCATATTACTTGATTCAGTAGCTTTACAAGGTTTTTAAGATACGGGCACCGTATCGAATCCATTTCAAATCCATCGGATCCATTGTCTCCTCCTAGAATTTCGAAGTTTAATCAACAGCAACACCTCATCTAAATAAATTATAAGTCTTAAGTAATAAGTTATATTTAGGAGACTATTCATTCATTTCTTGGTGGATAGCATGATTAATAGATGAATTAAAATAGTCGATTGCATCATCCATTTGACTCGAGTCAATTGCAATATCAAGTAAATTAAGCGCCCACATTTTGTCGCCCATTGTCTCTTGATACCTAGCCCAATCTGCATGGCAGTAGTCATACGGATTGACAGAAGGGGTAATGTATTAAGTAGAGGCAATAACTAGGCTAGTGATAGTCACGATCATCACCACAATTTATATTTAACTTATATGGGTTTTGAGTAATTTTTCTGTAAAATTTGGTTATTTTCAAACAGTTTCTTCTAGTAAAGCTCCCACACAAAATTTAGGCTTTTTTTACCACCATCTACCATCTACCATCTACCATCTACCATCTACCATCTACCATCTACCATCTACCATCTACCATCTACCATCTACCATCTACCATCTACCATCTACCATCTACCATCTACCATCTACCATCTACCATCTACCATCTACCATCTACCATCTACCATCTACCATCTACCATCTACCATCTACCATCTACCATCTACCATCTACCATCTACCATCTACCATCTACCATCTACCATCTACCATCTACCATCTACCATCTACCATCTACCATCTACCATCTACCATCTACCATCTACCATCTACCATCTACCATCTACCATCTACCATCTACCATCTACCATCTACCATCTACCATCTACCATCTACCATCTACCATCTACCATCTACCATCTACCATCTACCATCTACCATTTACCATCTACCATCTACCATCTAAATTTTTCTACCATCTACCATCTACCATCTACAATCTACCATCTACCATCTACCATCTACCATCTACCATCTACCATCTACCATCTACCATCTACCATCTACCATCTACCATCTACCATCTACCATCTACCATCTACCATCTACCATCTACCATCTACCATCTACCATCTACCATCTACCATCTACCATCTACCATCTACCATCTACCATCTACCATCTACCATCTACCATCTACCATCTACCATCTACCATCTACCATCTACCATCTACCATCTACCATCTACCATCTACCATCTACCATCTACCATCTACCATCTACCATCTACCATCTACCATCTACCATCTACCATCTACCATCTACCATCTACCATCTACCATCTACCATCTACCATCTACCATCTACCATCTACCATCTACCATCTACCATCTACCATCTACCATCTACCATCTACCATCTACCATCTACCATCTACCATCTACCATCTACCATCTACCATCTACCATCTACCATCTACCATCTACCATGTACCATCTACCATCTACCATCTACCATCTACCATCTACCATCTACCATCTACCATCTACCATCTACCATATCTACCATCTACCATCTGCAATCTGCAATCTACCATCTGCAATCTACCATCTACCATCTACCATCTACCATCTACCATCTACCATCTACCATCTACCATCTACCATCTACCATCTACCATCTACCATCTACCATCTACCATCTACCATCTACCATCTACCATCTACCATCTACCATCTACCATCTACCATCTACCATCTACCATCTACCATCTACCATCTACCATCTACCATCTACCATCTACCATCTACCATCTACCATCTACCATCTACCATCTACCATCTACCATCTACCATCTACCATCTACCATCTACCATCTACCATCTACCATCTACCATCTACCATCTACCATCTACCATCTACCATCTACCATCTACCATCTACCATCTACCATCTACCATCTACCATCTACCATCTACCATCTACCATCTACCATCTACCATCTACCATCTACCATCTACCATCTACCATCTACCATCTACCATCTACCATCTACCATCTACCATCTACCATCTACCATCTACCATCTACCATCTACCATCTACCATCTACCATCTACCATCTACCATCTACCATCTACCATCTACCATCTACCATCTACCATCTACCATCTACCATCTACCATCTACCATCTACCATCTACCATCTACCATCTACCATCTACCATCTACCATCTACCATCTACCATCTACCATCTACCATCTACCATCTACCATCCACCATCTACCATCTACCATCTACCATCTACCATCTACCATCTACCATCTACCATCCGCCATCTACCATCCGCCATCTACCATCTACCATCTACCATCTACCATCTACCATCTACCATCTACCATCTACCATCTACCATCTACCATCTACCATCTACCTTCTACCATCTACCTTCTACCATCTACCATCTACCATCTACCATCTACCATCTACCATCTACCATCTACCATCTACCATCTACCATCTACCATCTACCATCTACCATCAACCATCTACCATCTACCATCTACCATCTACCATCTACCATCTACCATCTACCATCTACCATCTACCATCTACCATCTACCAAAAGCGAATAATAGCAGACGTCTAGTTTTTTCATTCAATGAAAAGTTATTATATGATTCTTACAATTAATTGTGAGATGGCATTGTAATTTGTAAACCCTTATAAGTTATCATTCGTAATTTTTTTTTCTATGAACGCTTTATAGTTAGTTCAATACCACTATAGTACAGGCCGTACAAAATTGAAAAAAATGGCGGATCCCATGTATAAGTAAATGTATAGTAAACAAAAACGTTCATAGTAGTATTTTGGTTGTATATGAATTTTTAGGATACATTCGATTATAGTTCAACATAACTTTAAAACAAGGAACGTAACGGCCCTACGACCTTCTATGAAAATCACATGCCAAAACTGTTTTTGAATATTGATAAATTTGTTTGTACATGTTTCATATTAAATTAATTAGTATTTGGTATTTCAAAAAAAAAAATCGAGGAATTTGATTTTTCATTCATAATTTTTAAAAAACTATACTAAATGTACATTATCGTTTTGTATAACTTAACTCTTCTTGCGCATTGAAATTTCCATAAAGAAAATTTTTTAACTGTTGGTTTTACATATACAATTATACAATGCTATATATAGGCATTGGTTAGTTCAATGCCTGTATATGTACAGGCAAAACCAACACAAATGTATATTCATGTTATATACATGTTATATATATATATATATATATATATATATATATATATATATATATATATATATATATATATATATATATATAACATGTATATAACATTATTTTGTTATACAATTTCTTATTTTATAAAATGTGCATATGACAGCGCACATTACGTGTTACGCTACATTTTACTTAGTAACACACTACTAAAATCTTACAATAAAAAAAAAATACTATATTCCTAAAAAGAATAAAAAAAATTAAATTCTCAGTAATTTGAAAAATTTACGAATTTTGACGTCGCTCTACCATCGACCGCATTTTTCAATTGATGAATGGAAACTAAATAAATTTTACGAAAAAAAAAAAAGAACACAAAACGAAGATCGCGTAAAACCAAATATTCATTGGAAATGGCAAATCTTAAATGAAAAATAATTTTTTTAAATTTTTATTTTATTTCTAAATTAACTTACATTAATGCTACTGAAATGACCTTGTACAAACAAGCAGTTTTTTGGCTAATATACTAGATATACTAAATCTAGTGAAAAATGCCATATTTTTACCATAGGATTATTTTATTTTAGTGGTAAATTCATTAATTGTTGGGTCACACTCATACTCATGCATTTCGTTTTTTGTGATGTGAGTAGGCCTGTACTATAGTGGTATTGGTTAGTTTCAAAATGAAATTCGTTTGTAAGTTTTCCATAAGGTAACACGTTTCAAGCGTAACAAAAGAATTATTAGGTAATGTATATATGTGTGTGTGTGTGTGAAAAAACAAATTTCCCCTTTTTACTCTCTTCTTTTAAGTATAAATACGATAAATAATAGTTTTTATAAATTAGTTGCCATTGTGCACTTCAATCGGTCGGTTATGTTGAGTTATTTAAAAAAATGTATTTAGTTTTGTATTTACTTATTTAAAATAGTTAAACAAATATTTTTATATTTAGTTAGTTTAAAAGTGTGGTTTATGAATAATTATGTGCCATTCGATGTGTTTACAATAAAATTTATATAATTGTCTAGCAGAAAATTGTTCATTGACAACTAGTAAGTTTCTAATTAGTTTCTACAAATATTTTGAAAAAATTTTTTTATTTTAATTACAAGTGGAATTTTTTAACGTTGTGTAAAAGTTGAATTGCAAAGAATTATTTAAATTTCTAGTTTTTTCTAAAAAATCAAAATAAATATTAAAAAACAATTATAGTGAGTTAAATTATAGATATTCTTGAGAACAATTATTGAACCTTGTAATTAAAATAATAAGAAAGTTTATTTAAAAAGCAAAACTACGCTAAACTACGAAAACTATTGTAAACTATATAATGAAACCGAACAACTATTTAATTATAATAAAGTTTTAGTTTAAAGTTAAAGTTTAGCTCTATCCAATTAAAGTAGCAATTTAATAAAATTGTGATTAAAGGTCAAAATGTAGATCAATTTTAAGAAAATGTACTTTGTTTCAAATCAAATCGAATTGAAAAAATATGCAATGGTACCATTAATAGAAAAGTCATTGAATTTAGCACAAATCTACTACCAATTAGTGTATGTGAGTTTATTATTAGTATGTTTGGTTTTAGGGGGAATCAGAGAATTAAAATTCAATTACGAAGAAAAACATAACACATACTCGTATTTAATTTTGAGTTGTTGAGGAGGGCGGAGTTTATTATTGCAGTACGCCTTGCCGATATATATTATATATATATATATATATATATATATATATATATATATATATATATATATATATATATATAAATATATATAAATAATATATATATATAATATATATATATATATATATATATATATATATATATATATATATATATATATATATATATATATATATATATATAATATATATATATATATATATATATATATATATATATATATATATATATATATATATATATATATATAATATATATATATATATATATATATATATATATATATATATATATATATAAAATGTAGATGGGAAGTTCGTGGAAATTATAAACTTTAGTATGTGTTTATAAATTAAGCTATGGTGTGGTATTTCCGTTTGGAATGGTCCGAATCGGGAAAATCATTTAAATTGGGCTTTTTGAAGTAGAGTGGTGCTATTTAACATAACAATTTTTTTTTTTTTTTTTCATCTTGAAAGAGGCCATCCACAAGATAGAGTGGGTAACATGGATTAAATTGTTTTGAACAAATTTAAAAGGTTTTGTAGCGATTCACAATGTATTGTTCATCACTACAATACATTGTTACATATATACGCACCCAGGCTCGGTCCAAACCAATTCGGCGCCCTGTGCCATTTTAAGTTTCGCGCCCCAAAATGTTTTCATACGTTACACATCTATCATTTTATCGACACTTGTATTAATAAGGGTTTTAGAGGACAAATTTTACCTTTGACCTTCTTGAATATATCATAACTTCACGTTTGGAGACGTTAAAACAATGTTTGAAGTAACACGACCATCTAAAGGCTTTTTTTCCGGGATAAAATCTATGTAGATTTATTGAGATTTTTACGATTATTGACCGATGATTCGAAGACTTAGTATAATACTGAAAATACCTTCAGTTTTTGATATGTTCATTTTTAAAAATAGGTTTAAACCTGGTGTTTGACCGTGTTAACTGGCCAAAACATGAATTTGATTGTAGAATGTTTCTCACTTGCAGTTGGTCAGGGCTTGATAGAAACACGTTGACTTTTGTGTAATAACTTCAACTTCATTCAAATTTGCTTTGAATCGACTCCATTGTTGTTGTAGTTCAATACTTGGAGTTTCATCCCAACCGACACCAGCTACCCATAGATTCTGCATTAATAATTTTGCTTGGACGATGATAGGTGAAAACCATCCTAATGGATCTAATATTTTGACTACTTCTGCTAATATGTTTCTTTTAGTTGGTTCCTTTATATTTTCGGACATTGATATTTTAAATCCAAAAATGTCGAAAACTAAATTCCAAGTTATACCGAGCGTCTTAATAGTTTCATCGATGTTTATTGAGCATAGCCCATCTTCTCGAGCACTTGTAGGTAGATGTGTTATCAATTCCTGGTTGTTACTTACCCATTTTCTTAGATTAAAACCTCCTGCCTTTAGCAGTTGTATGAGTTGTGATTGGGCTTCTGATGCTTCTTTTAATGTATCCGCTCCTGAAAGCAGATCATCTACATAGAAATCTCTTTTCATTATTGTTGACGCGATTGGGTAGTTTTTTATTTCATCATGTGCTAATTGACATAAGACTTTAGTAGCTAGATATGTTGCTGATGTGGTCCCATATGTTACTGTTTTTAGTTTAAATGTTTTGATTTCATCTTTCGGTGATTCTCTCCACAGCAGCCGTTGATAATTTTGATCTTCTTTATTAATTATGATCTGGCGGAACATCTTTTCGATGTCAGCCTTGATAACGAATTTATGTTTCTTCCATCGCATAAGAATTGACCCTAGATCCTGTTGTAACGTTGGACCATTCAATATTAAGTCATCCAATGATGCACCGGATGTTGTTTTTGCTGACCCATCGAACACGACTCTTAGTTTGGTAGTCGTGCTGTCTGATTTCATCACTGCGTGATGTGGAAGATAATATGCTACAGTTGATCTTTCCTGATATTTTAGTATCTCCATGTGATTAAGTTGTTCTATTCACGCAAAAATTCTATATAACTTTTTCTGAGGTTTGGTTCTCTTGACAACCTTCTTTCGACTTGAAGGAACCTCGCTATTGCCATACGTTTAGAATCTCCCAAATGCGTAGCTGGATTTTTCTGGAATGGGATACATAACTCGTAGCGCCCATCGTTCAGTCGCCGGTGTGTTTCAAGAAAGAATTCCTCACACTCCTGCTCCGGTTTTGTGAGAGTGTGTGGAGGATGCATTTCTGCTAATTCCCAAAATTTTTTTAGTTGTTCATCTATCTTGGTTGATGAGACATGTGAATTATATTGAAGCTCTGTTGTTCTGTTGGGCGTAGATATCCTACCTAAAATGACCCATCCGAATTCCGTGAGCTGTGCGGCTGGTTCGATTTTACTCCCTTTTATGCACTGTGGCTTCATGATCTGCGAGTAGTAGTCTACACCCAGAAGTAGATCAATAGGTGCGGGTATGTTGTAATTCGGATCGGCCAGCAGGAGCTTGTTTAAATGTTTCCATTTTTCAGATTTAAATGGTGTTTCTGGAAGGTTTTTGCTTATTTTGGCTAGTACAAGAGCTTTAATTTCTATTGAAAATGTTGAAGGATATCTTGGTTGTAGGTGGATATTTACAATACAATTGATTTTGCCAGCAATTTGGCCGCCTATTCCATGGACTTTTGCACTGCTTTTACGACCCACTAGATTTAAACGTTGTTTGGCTTCTGTTGTTATGAATGACGTTTGTGAACCGGTGTCGATCAGCACTCTTAAGAAGTCTTCCCGTCCATCAAACCTATTTGTTTTGACAAGGGCGGTTGCTAAAAGTGTTGTCTCATGCGTTTTTATCACACTGTTGGTTGAAATGCTTCTTGAAGTTGTAGTTGTAGGCTGCTTTGTATGAAGTAGATTGTGGTGCTTTCCCTGGCATTCTTTACATCTTAATTGACTATAACATTGTTGGAAATTGTGTCCAGTGGCTAGACACCTTCTGCATAGATCATGCAAATTGATAAGCTGCATTCGTTTTATGTGACTCATTTTGTTAAACTTGTGGCACCATTCTAATTTATGATTTCCCGAACACAAGATACATGGTTGATGTTTTATTATTGTTGCACTGAACGCTTGTTGTTTATGGCAGTGGCTATCGTTTGCAGGTGTTGGTTTTGGTAGCTGCAAGTTTTCTAGTAGTTGATATCGTTGTTCCAAAAACTTGAGAAGTTCGTTGGTGGTTTGAAGCTCCTTTGGATTATGTAACGACATCTCATAAGATTTCATAGTTTCATTATCTAATTTTTTCGTTAAAAATGGCACTAACCAAGCATCCCAGGTCGCGATGTCGACTCCTAAATTCTTTATTGCATGTAGGTTTTCCCTGACGGTGTCATGCAATATTCTAATTGCAGATGCTGCCTCTTGTTGAATATTGCGGAGGGCAAAAATAGCGTTTATGTGGTTGGTTACTAGTAACCTTTTGTTCTGGTATTTATTAACTAGTATTTCCATTGCGCTTTCATAGCTGTCTCCTATTAGCTGCAAATGGTGGATGATTTTGCTTGCTGGTCCTTCCAAATTTGTTTTCAGATACATGATCTTATGGGTATCAGTTAGACTGGCGTTTTGATCCACTAACTTAGAGAAGAGTTCATGGAACCCGATCCAATCCTGATAGTTCCCATTAAACTTTGGTATCTCGATTTCTTTTAACCGGTAGTTTTTTGGTTGTTGATGGTTAATTTTAATCGTCTTATGTACTGTCTGTTGTAGTTTTAGCAGCACAATCTTCTGTACGGCTGCTTATGTCGAAATAAAGATCGTATTTAAAATATTTCTGATTGCCTATGTCATCACTGGAGATTTCTAGAAGTATCTCTTCGTGCAGCTCATCTATTTTTTCCATCGTTGCGTTTATCTGCTTAATTTTCTGTGTCAGGTATTCAACTTCCTTCTTTTTATTTATGATATCGTATGCTTGCGTTATTATATTCTCTAAGTGATTTATTTTTACTATCTGTTTTCTGAGCAGCCGCTCCTTGTGATCATCGTTGTTATTTTTTATCGTTGGAATTATCAGCTTTGAAGTTGTTTGTTTTATTGCTGTTGTTGTAATGGCTGGATGAGTTTTTTCGATATCCAAATCATTCAGCTCTGATAGCTCTGTTGTTGTTGCAATCGGCGTGTTTTCAAGCGCGATGTTATCTGCTGCTGTTATAGTTGGAGTTGTTGCAGCAGTTTCTAGTTTAGAGTTGATATCCGCCGTTATGTTGTCACAAGCACGTTTAATGTGTTTTCTTTCTTCTATATAAGACAAGTTGTTTATGCCTTCGAAGGTTATTAATATTTTGTCGTTTTCTTTGTATTTATTGTAGATATCTAAGATTTCCTCTTTCCTTTTTTCCAGGTAGGCCTTAGTTCTTCTGGCAGCTGGATTTTTTTATGTTTGTGATTAGTTTTTGTATCTGTTCGCCCAGATCACTTTGTTCTACTAATAAATTTTCCTTTATTTATTATTCTCTAGTTGTTGTTGTTGTTGTAGAGCAATTACTGTTCACATAGCGTGATTCTTTTTACTCGAAGGACCAATGTTTGACCGTGTTAACTGGCCAAAACATGAATTTGATTGTAAAATGTTTCTCACTTGCTGTTGGTCAGGGCTTGACAGAAACACGTTGACTTTTGTGTAATAACTAACATTTATTAAAATATTCATTTTCTTTATATAACAAAAAAAAATACAAATAAATGTAAACCGATGTGTCCATATGTCATCAGTATTTAACGGATGTACATGAACATGAATAAAACTGTATATGCATTTAACGGATGTAAATGAATATAAGTTTCGTTGTTATGCATGTTACAAATTTATTCCATTGATGTTGTTGTTGTAACACCTGGATTTCTAAATATCAAGAAACAGCAAACTCATGTCGAAAATGAAATGTGCGGCAGATGGGACAGAACACAACCTCATAACTCAATTTGGCGTTATTATATATAAAAAGTTCAAGCAAAACCTCGCCGACCATAAACTGTTCGATGAAACTTATCAATAATTTTTTGTGGATCGCCTCACAATTACAAAAGTTTTTACTAGGCATACACTTGCAGTTCCGTTTTGAATTGAACATACCTCAACAAACATTTAGATTTAAACATTTAAATTTACCTATGAGAGCGCTAAATAACTAATAATTTTCGGTTGACGGATTTAACCAATATTTTTTAGCTTTAGCTTTCCGATTTTTTAAGCTTGATAGACAACGATTGAACCAGCCCATAGAGACCATTAGACCTTCTTTCTAAAATTAAACAAATTTTTTCAAAAATTAATGTAATTTCATTGGTATAAAATCCAAGTCGAGAATGTGGTTGCTTCGATATGTTGTAGATCAATCCGAGTGAATATAGATTGAGTAGATTACGGAGTCTGAATTAATGTTATCCGAAATAAATGCTAAAAGATTAAATAACGACAGACATCTGATCTAAGTTTCGATTAGTTAAAATCTCCCAAAAATAAATAAAATCATTGATTAATATATAAAATATAACAACTATTGCCATGCAATTAAATATTACACATTTCAAGCCTATAATTTCACAAACTTTTTCACCAAGCCATCATATTCTATAACACAACTAGCCCAACGTACAGTATAGTCATTATATATTCTACCTACACATATAATTGTTTTTCTCAACAATAAAAACAAATCTCACACCCCCTTAAGGAGCAAATTTTTTTCAAAACCCCTTTTACTACAAGCCGTATTCATTGAACACTCTTGCTATTTAATCATTTACACATGTGAATGTATCGTAAGTAAAAAACGTGTCGTGTGATTTAGAATATAGTGTAAATTAAATAAACATTCCCATACTATAAAACAAAAGAGAGTAAAAATTATCAAACAAAAATTTAAAAGGCAAAATTGATGTTATCTCTTTCCTATACAAAACACAAATAACCAAAAAAAAAAACTAATCAATTCTCAGTTATCCATACACATTGAATAGTGTGCGTAACTTAGAGATAAAAATGAGTTAAAAATTGTTTCTTAATGAATGAGAAAATTATACATTTTTTGGTATGGATTTTCAAAGCACCAATACACTCAATTGTGTATATAGGTTCTGTTTATCTGTGTCAAAGAAAGTTACAAGACGGCTTGTAATAAAGAAGGTTTCGATTATCGCACATAATTTATGTAACAATTATTATATTATTTCTTTTGTTCAATCAGAATGTAAAAACTAACGTTATAAAATTTTCACTACAATTAAAAATTTTAAAAAAAAATGTATTGTAAAACTTTCCACCACCAAACGCGGTGGGCGTGCAAAACTTTGTTTACTTTTAAATTCATTTCAAATTACATTTCAATTATAAGCAATCACGTTTTGATACAATGGATGCGAGTGTTTAAGCTACGGTTGGATTTTTTTCATTGTGTTATTGTTTTTTTTTTTATTTGTTTTGTTTCAAATAATTAATGCATACTTCATGGCGTACCCACGACATATTTTTTATATACAAAGCTTAGCATTTTGAATTTATGTGTGCAAGTCAAATCAAAACGTGGCATACCCACGAAAATTAAAGGTTAGAGATTTTTTTTTTGACTTAATATTTTGAAGCTCTCCCAACTCTTTCAGGGTTAATTTTTAACGTACTACCTTATTCTATTTAATCATATACACATGAGAATGTATTGTAAATAAAACACGTGTCGATATATGATTTTTAGAATATAGTGTAAAATAAAATAAACATTTTCATACTATAAAACAAAAGAGAGTAAAAATTGGCAAACAAAAATTTAAAAGGCAAAATTGATGTTATCTCTTCAAAACACAAATAACAAACAAAGAGACGAAAAAATTCTCATTTATCCATACAAATAAAATAGTGTGCGTAACTTAGAGATACAAATGTTAAATAGTGTCGAATATAGTGTACACATTCGCATACTATAGAAACAGAAAAGAGGAGCAAAAAGCGTTTTTTTTATGGATTTCGAAAGCACTACTACACGCAATCTTCTCCATCGGTTTTGTTTATCTGTGATCAACGAAAGTTACAAGACAGCTTGTGGTAGAGAAGGTTTTGGTTTTGTTACACAAACTATCAAAGAAATATCGACAGCTTGAAAGTCAATTATCTACTCTATATAGATTTTATTTGCGCTGTGCCAATGCACATTGTGCTCATATGGCTGAGCCGGCCCTGTACGCAACCAACTAAATTAAATTCAAAATATTTTTTTAAATTTCGAAATCATCTCCAAATAAAGCGCAACAAATAAATTCGGTATTCTCGTATTTTTTTTTGTACAACACACAACAATCAGTTGTAAATACCAACGTGATACTGTTGGCGCGTTTGTATTTTAGTTACCAACAGAAAGCAAAAAAAAAAAAAGAAGAAAAGAGGGAACACAGTTTCACAACAAGAAAAAAATCAGTAGCAATTGATCTCTCATTAAAACATTTTCAAAGTTCAATAGTTAAAATTACCAAAAAAATAAAAAAGAACAGTTATAATAAAAATAGTATTTTTAGTACGGTGCGGGAATGGGAGTCCACCAATGTAATAAAACAGTTATAACTTTTAAAACAAAAGTGCCGTTTTCTTTTATTAAAAAAACAAATATGAGTGGAGTCAGATACAAAAAACGGTATAGTGGTGACTCCGACTGTAAAAAACACGCCATAATTTGTGTACACGAATATTTTTTTTTTCGACATTACTTTTTTTTATTTTTTTTTCAAAAGTTCTGTTATAAATCATACAGTGCATTATAAAATCATACAGTGCATGAAACAAGAATATGTAAATAAATTGTGCATAATTAGCACAACGAAATTTGATCAACTATAACATATCGATTATGAAAACCGTTATCACCTTTAAAAATCAAGGACGAATATCAACGTCCCAACAAGGGATACAACCGATGACCAAACAGTTACGCACGTGGTGCAACGTAAAAACCACGACAACAGATGAGTTTTTTATGTATTATTACACATAATTTATGGGAACCGGTCAGAACTGGACATTTTAAAACTGGATATTTCAAAACGAAATATGGTACAACACTGGATATTTCAAAACAGGATATTTCGACATGTGATTTAAACTTAAAATTATTTTTTAGGAAAGTTCTGGAATATGACCAATTAGGGAGGAACTCGGTGAGTTCTTAACCGATTTTGATAAAATTCGATACGTAGGAAGAAAATAGAATTTTAAAATGATTTTTTGGGAAAGTTCTGTAATATGGCCAATTTGGGAGGAACTCGGTGATTTCTTAACTGATTTTGATGAATGTTGATATTTAAGATGAAAATGGGGTTTTAAAATGATTTTTTGGGCAAGTTCTGGAATATGGCCAATTAGGAAGGAACTCACTGATTTCTTAACTGATTTTGATGAAATTCAATATGTAAGATGAAAATGAGATTTAAAAATGATTTTTTAGGAAAGTTCTGGAATATGGCCAGTTAGGAAGGAACTCGGCGAGTTCTTAACCGATTATGATGAAATTTGATATGTAGGATGAAAATAAAATTTAAAAATGATTTTTTAGGAAAGTTCTGGAATTTGACTAGTTAAGAAGGAACTCGGCGAGTTCTTAACCGATTATAATGACATTAGATATGTCGGATGAAAATGAGATTTTGAAATGATTTGTTTGGAAAGTTTTGGAATAAGGCCAGTAAGGTTTCATACTTGAATAATTTTAAGCAGAGAGATACAATTTTCTTTCACTTAATGGTTTTTTTTTAATTGCTGCTTTTCTCATCTTATTAAAATAATCATTGATCAAGTTTACTGTCAGTAAAATTTATCTTCATCTATTTTTTATTCTTCTACTTAATATAACTTTTCTTCACTTTAGAGAATCTATGTGAGAAAAATTAATTAAAAAATTAAAGAAAAAGGAAATAAATTATGTGTATATTTGGTTTTAGTATGTGAGAATTATTTGTAAGAAGTATTTGTCTATATTTGTTTCCTTAGGTAATCTTATTTTTAATTTTATGAATATGTTATTATACTAATAGTTGTTTTCCACACTTTTTCCATTAAGTATTTTAAACATAAGTTGTAAAATATCCAGTTTCGACCGGTACCCATAATTTATGTAACAATTATTATATTTTTTGTTTTGTTCAATCAGAAAGTAAAAACTAACGTTATAAAATTTTCACTACAATTAAAAATTAGAAATAAAATGTATTGTAAAACTTTCCACCACCAAACGCGGTGGGCGTGCAAAACTTTGTATACTTTTAAATTCATTTCAAATTACATTTCAATTGTAAGCAATCACGTTTTGATACAATGGATGCGAGTGATTAAGCTACGGTTGGATTTTTTTCATTGTGTTATTGTTTTTTTTTATTGTGTTGTTTCAAATAATTAATTCATACGTCATGGCGTACCCACCACATATTTTTTATATACAAAGCTTAGCATTTTGAATTTATTGGTGCAAGTCAAATCAACAACGAGGCCTACCCAAGAAAATTAAAGGTTAGAGATTTTTTTTTGACGCAATCTTTTGAAGCTCTCCCAACTCTTTCAGGGTTAATTTTTAACGTACTACGCCGTCACCAGCTAAATCAAATACAGGTTCGCTTTTAAACCCATCTGCATATTGCAATGCTCCAGCCAGTGTGTACTAATATGGACGATTGTTCGGTCCATAGGTTCTGCACTCCAACAGGGGGTCATAGTTGGGTTCATCGCGTCATCACCGATCGTAATCAGGTGATGAAAAAAAGATTACAGATAATTTTATTTTATTTATTATTTCATAGTGATTACGAATATCAAATTAGCGTGAATTTCAACCACAGTGGCGTAACCGAAAATATTTTAAACTACTATGAACATATTTAAAAGTTGAATAAAAATCAAAATTATTGATCAATGCAAACGTTTGATATCCCAATCACCAGCTTTAGATCAGGGAGCGGATTGTGTATCAAAAGATTTGAATAGTTTAGATTACAAAATTGTTTTTTTTTAATCGATACATTAATTTAAACTTCTATGAAAATATTAAAAATTAGAATAAAAATAAAAATAATTTATCGATTCGAATGTTTGATATCCCAATCACTTGCCCTTGATCAGTGAGTGAATTGTGTATCAAAAGATTTTAATAGTTTGGTTTACAAATTTAATTTTTCCTAATCGAAACATTTATTTTAAACTGCTATGAAAATATTAAAAATTAGAATTAATATAAAAATTAATGATCGATTCGAATGTTTGATATTCCAATCTTTAGCACTAAATCACTGAGTGAATTGTGTATCAAAAGATAATATTTTAGTTTACAAATTTGTTTTTTCCTAATTGAAACATTTATTTAAAACTACTATGAAAATATTAATAATTAGAATAAAAATAAAAATTATTGATCGATTCGAATGTTTGATATCACAATCACCAGCTCTAGATCAGTGAATGAATTGTGTTTCAAAACATTTCAATAGTGTAGTTTACAAATTTGTTTATTTCTAATGGATACATTTATTTTAAACTATTATGAAAATATTAAAAATAATAATAAAAATAAAAATTATTGATTGATTCGAATGTTTGATATCTCAATCACCAGCTCTAGATTAGTGAGTGAATTGTATATCAAAAGATTTGAATAGTTTATTTTACAAATCTGTTTTTTCCAAATCGATACATTTATTTTAAACTATTATGAAAATATTAGAAATTAGAATAAATATAAAAATTAATGATCGTTTCGAATATTTGATATCCCAATCACCAGCTCTAGATCATTTAGTGAATTGTTTATCAAAAGATTTTAATATTTTAGTTTACAAACTTGTTTTTTCCTAATGGATACATTTATTTTAAACTCTTATGAACATATTAAAAAAATGAATGAAAATCAAAATTATTGATCGATACAAATGTTTGATATTTAATTCACCAGCTGTAGATAAACAAATGAATTATGTACCAAAAAATTTTAATAGTTTAGTTTACAAATTTGTTTTTTTCTAATGGATAAAATTTATTTTATGCAACTATGAAAATATTAAAAAGTTGAATAAAAATGAAAAATTTTGATCGATTCGAATATTTAATATCTCATTCAAATGATCTAAAGCTGTGTGTAAATTTCGTTCACAAAAGTTTTAATATTTTAGTTTAAAAATTTGTTTTTTTCTAATCGATACCATTATTTTAAACTATTATGAAAATATTAAAAATTAGAATAAAAATAAAAATTATTGATTGATTCGAATGTTTGATTCTCAATCACCAGCTCTAGATTAATGAGTAAATTGTGTATCAAAAGATTTGAATAGTTTATTTTACAAATTTGTTTTTTCCTAATCGATACATATATTTTAAACTACTATGAAAAAATTTAAAATTAGAATAGAAATAAATATTAGTGATCAATGCGAATGTTTGATATCATTTATTTTAAACTACTATGAAAATATTAAAAATTAGAATAAAAAAAAAAATTATTGATCGATTCGAATGTTTGATATCACAATCACCAGCTCTAGATCAGTGAAAGAATTGTGTATCAAAACATTTTAATAGTTTAGTTTACAAATTTGTTTTTTTCTAATGGATACATTTATTTTAAACTATTATGAAAATATTAAAAATAATAATAAAAATAAAAATTATTGATTGATTCGAATGTTTGATATCTCAATCACCAGCTCTAGATTAGTGAGTGAATTGTGTATCAAACGGTTTGAATAGTTTAGTTTACAAATTTGTTTTTTTCTAATGGATACATTTATTTTAAACTTTTATGAAAATATTAAAAATTAGAATAAAAATAAATGTTATTGATCAATGCGAATGTTTTATATCATTTATTTAAACTACTATGAAAATATTAAAAATTTGAATAAAAATAAAAATTATTGATCGATTTGAATGTTTGATATCCCAATCACTAGCTTTAAAACAGCGAGTGAATTGTGTGTCAAAATATTTTAATAGTTTAGTTTACAAATTTGTTTTTTTTTAATGAATACATTTACTTTAAACTACTATGAAAATATTAAAAATTAGAATAAAAATAAAAATTATTGATCGTTTCGAATGTTTGATATCCCAATCACCAGCTCTACATCACAGAGTGAATTGTGTATCAAAAGATTTTAATAGTTTAGTTTACAAATTTGATTTTTTCTAATCGATACATTTATTTTAAACAACAATGAAAATATTAAAAATAAGAATAAAAAAAATTATTGATTGATTCGAATGTTTTATATCCCAATCACCAGCTCTTGATCAGTGAGTGAATCGTATATCAAAATATTTCAATAGTTTAGTTTACAAATTTGTTTTTTCTAATGGATACATTTATTTTAAACTGTTATGAAAATATTAAAAATTAGACTAAAAATAAAAATTATTGATATTTTCGAATGTTTGGCATCCCAATCACCAGCTCTAGATCAGTGAGTGAATTGTAAATCAAAAGATTTTAAAAGTATAATTTACAAATTTGTTTTTTTCTAACGGTAATATTTATTTTTCACTACTATGAAAATATAAAAAATTAGAATAGAAATAAAAATTATTGATTGATTCGACTGTTTGATATCCCAATCACCAGATCTAGATTAGAGAGAAATTTGTATCAAAAGATTTTAATAGTTTAGTTTACAAATTTGTTTTTTTTCTAATGGATACATTTATTTTAAACTACTATGAAAATATTAAAAATTAGAATAAAAATAAAATTTAGTAATCTAGTCGAAAGTTTGATATCCCAATCATCAGCTCTAGATCAGTAAGTGAATTGTGTATCAAAAGATTTTAATAGTTTAGTTTACAAATTTGTTTTTGTCTAATTGATGCATTCATTTTAAACTTCTATGAAAATAATTATAATTTGAAAAAAAATCAAAATTATTGATCAATGCCAATGTTTGATATCCCAATCACCAGGTCTAGATCAATGAGAGAATTGGGTATCAAAAGATTTGAATAATTTAGTTTACAAATTTGTTTTTTTTTCTAATCGATACATTTTACAATGAAAATAATAAAAATTAGAATACAAATAAAAATTATTTATCGATTCGAATGTTTGATATCCTAATCACCAGCTCTAGATCACTGAGTGAATCGTGTATCAAAAAATTTTAATAGTTTAGTTTACAAATTAGTTTTTTCCTAATCAAAACATTTATTTTAAACTATTATGAAAACATTAAAAATTAGAATAAAAATAAAAATTATTGATCGTTTCGAATGTTTGACATCGAATGTTAATGAATTGTGTATCAAAATATTTTAATAGTTTAGTTTACAAATTTGTTTTTTTCTAATGGATACATTTATTTTAAACTATTATGAAAATATTTAAAATTATAATAATAATAAAATTTTTTGATTGATTCGAATGTTTGACATCCAAATTACCAGCTCTAGATCAGTGAGTGAATTGTGTATCAAAAGATTTTAATAGTTAAGTTTACAAATTTGTTTTTTTCTACTCGATACATTTATTTTAAACTACTATGAAAATATTAAAAATTAGAATAAAAATAAAAATTATTGATTGATTTGTATGTTTGATATCCCAATCACCAGGTCTAGATCAGTCAGTGAATTGTGTTTCAAAAGATTTTAATAGTTTAGTTTAAAAATTTGTTTTTTCCTAATAGATACATTTATTTTAAACTACTATGAACATATTTAAAAGTTGAATAAAAATAAAAATTATTGATCAATGCGAATGTTTGATATCCCAATCACCAGCTTTAGATCAGGGAGCGGATTGTGTATCAAAAGATTTGAATAGTTTAGATTACAAAATTGTTTTTTTCTAATCGATACATTAATTTTAACTACTATGAAAATATTAAAAATTAGAATAAAAATAAAAATAATTTATCGATTCGAATGTTTGATATCCCAATCACTTGCACTTGATCAGTGAGTGAATTGTGTATCAAAAGATTTTAATAGTTTGGTTTACAGATTTAATTTTTCCTAATCGAAACATTTATTTTAAACTGCTATGAAAATATTAAAAATTAGAATTAATATAAAAATTAATGATCGATTCGAATGTTTGATATTCCAATCACTAAGTCTAAATCAGTCAGTAAATTAGGTATTAAAAGATTTTAATATTTTAGTTTACAAATTTGTTTTTTCCTAATTGAAACATTTATTTAAAACTACTATGAAAATATTAATAATTAGAATAAAAATAAAAATTATTTATCGATTCAAATGTTCGATATCCCAATCACCAGCTCTAGACCAGTAAGTGAATTGTGTATCAAAAGATTTTAATATTTTAGTTTACAAATTTGTTTTTTCCTAATCGATATATTTATTTTAAACTACTATGAAAATATTAAAAATTAAAATAAATATAAAAATAAATGATCGATTCGAATGTTTGATATCTCAATCACCAGCTCTAGATCAATGAGTGAATTATTTATCAAAAGATTTTATTATTTTAGTTTACAAATTTGTTTTTTCCAAATCGATACATTTATTTAAAACTACTATGAAAATATTAAATATTAGAATAAAAATAAAAATTCCTGATCGATTCGAATGTTTAATATCCCAATCACCAAGTTTAGATCAGTGAGTGGATTGTGTATTAAAAGATTTTAATATTTTAGTTTACAAACTTGTTTTTTCCTAATGGATACATTTATTTTAAACTACTATGAATATATAAAATAGTTGAATAAAAATCAAAATTTTTGATCGATTTAAATGTTTGATATTTCATTCACCAGCTGTAGATAAGTAAATGAATTATGTATCAAAAGATTTAAATAGTTTAGTTTAAAAATTTGTTTTTTTCTAATAGATCCATTTATTTTAAACTACTATAAAAATAATAAAAAGTTGCATAAAAATCAAAATTTCTGATCAATTCGAATATTTAATATCTCAATCAAAAGCTCTTAAGCTGTGTGTGAATTTCGTCTAATAAATTTTAATATTTTAGTTTAGAAATTTGTTTTTTTTTAATCGATACATTTATTTTAAACTATTATGAAAATTTTAAGAATTATAATTAAAATAAAAATTACTGATCGATTCAAATGTTTAATATCTCAATCACCAGCTCTAGATCAGTGAGTGAAATTTGTATCAAAAGATTTTAATAGTTTAGTTTACAAATTTGCTTTTGTCTAATTGATACATTTATTTTAAACTACTATGAAAATTTTTAAAATTAGAATAAAAATAAAAATTATTGATCGATTCGAATGTTTGATATTCCAATCACCAGGTCTAGATCAGTGAGTGAATTGCGTATCAAAACATTTTAATAGTTTAGTTTACAAATTTGTTTTTTTCTAGTCCAAACATTTAATATAAACTACTATGAAAATATTACAAAGTTGAATAAAAATAAAAATTTTTGATTGATTCGAATAATTGATATCTCAGTCAAAAGCTCTAAAACTGTGTGTGAATTTCGTCTTAAAATTTTTTTAATATTTTAGCTCCTATATTTGGTTTTTTTTAATGGGTACATTTATTTTAAACCACTATAAAAATAATTTAAATTAGAATAAAAATAAAAATTACTGATCGATTCGAATGTTTGATATCCCAATCACCAGCTCTGGATCAGTGAGTAAATTGTGTATCAAAAGATTTTAATAGTTTAGTTTACAAATTTGTTTTTTTCTAATGGATACATTTATTTTAAACTACTATGAAAATATTAAAAATTAGAATAAAAATAAAAATTATTGATCTTTTCTAATGTTTGGCATCTCAGTCACCAGCTCTAGATCAGTGAGTGAATTGTGTATTAAAAGATTTTAATAGTTTAGTTCACAAATTTGTTTTTTTCTAATCGATACATTTATTTTAAACTACTATGAAAATTTTTAAAATTAGAATACAAATAAAAATTATTGATCGATTCGAATGTTTTATAATAAAAATAAAAATTACTAATCGATTCGAATGTTTGATATCCCAATCACTAAGTCTAGATCAGTCAGTGAATTGTGTATTAAAAGATTTTAATTTTTTAGTTTACAAACTTGTTTTATCCTAATGGATACATTTATTTTAAACTTCTATAAATATATAAAATAGTTGAATAAGAATCAAAATTTTTGATCGATTCAAATGTTTGATATTTCATTCACCAGCTGTAGATAAGTAAATGAATTATGTATTAAAAGATTTAAATAGTTTAGTTTACAAATTTGTTTTTTTCTAATAGATACATTTATTTTAAACTACTATGAAAATAATAAAAAGTTGAATAAAAATTAAAATTTCTGATCAGTTCGAATGTTTAGTATCTCAATCAAAAGATCTTAAGCTGTGTATGAAATTCGACTAAAAATTTTTAATATTTTAGTTTAGAAATTTGTTTTTTTTCTAATCGATACATTTATTTTAAACTATTATGAAAATTTTAAAAATTATAATTAAAATAAAAATTACTGATCGATTCGAATGTTTGATATCTCAATCACCAGCTCTAGATCAGTGAGTGAAATTTGTTTCAAAAGATTTTAATAGTTTAGTTTACAAATTTGCTTTTGTCTAATTGATACATTTATTTTAAACTACTATGAAAATTTTTAAAATTAGAATAAAAATAAAAATTATTGATCGATTCGAATGTTTGATATTCCAATCACCAGGTCTAGATCAGCGAGTGAATTGCGTATCAAAACATTTTAATAGTTTAGTTTAAAAATTTGTTTTTTTCTAATCCAAACATTTATTATAAACTACTATGAAAATATTACAAAGTTGATTAAAAATCAAAATTTTTGAATGATTCGAATAATTGATATCACAGTCAAAAGCTCTAAAACTGTGTGTGAATTTCATCTTAAAATTTTTTTAATATTTTAGCTCACATATTTGTTTTTTTTTAATGGGTACATTTATTCTAAACCACTATAAAAATAATTTAAATTAGAATAAAATTAAAAATTACTGATCGATTCGAATGTTTTATATCGCAATCACCAGCTCTAGATCAGTGAGTTAATTGTGTATCAAAAGATTTTAATAGTGTAGTTTACAAATTTGTTTTTTTCTAATTGATACATTTATTTTAAACTACTATGAAAATATTAAAAATTAGAACAAAAATAAAAATTATTGATCTTTTCGAATGTTTGGCATCCCAATCACCAGCTCTAGATCAGTAGTGAATTGTGTATTAAAAGATTTAAATATTTTAGTTTACAAATTTGTTTTTTTCTAATCGATACATTTTTTTTAAACTACTATGAAAATATTAAAAATTAGAATAAAAATAAAAATTATTGATCGATTCGTTTGATATCGTTTGATATCCCAATCACCAGGTCTGGATCAGTGAGTGAATTGCGTATCAAAACATTTTAATAGTTTACTTTACAAATTTGTTTTTTTCTAATCCAAACATTTATTATAAACTACTATGAAAATATTACAAAGTTGAATAAAAATCAGAATTTTTAATTGATTCGAATAATTGATATCTCGGACAAAAGCTCTAAAACTGTGTGTGAATTTCGTTTAAAAAATTTTTTATTTTTTATCTCACATATTTGGTTTTTCCTCATGGGTACATTTATTTTAAACTACTATGAAAATAATTTAAATTAGAACAATAATAAAAATTACTGATCGATTCGAATGTTTTATATCGCAATCACCAGCTCTAGATCAGTTAGTTAATTGTGTATCAAAAGATTTTAATAGTGTAGTTTACAAATTTGTTTTTTTCTAATGGATACATTTATTTTAAACTGTTATGAAAATATTAAAAATTAGAATAAAAATAAAAATTATTGATCTTTTCGAATGTTTGGCATCCCAATCACCAGCTCTAGATCAGTGAGTGAATTGTGTATTAAAAGATTTTAATAGTTTAGTTTACAAATTTGTTTTTTTCTCATGGAAATATTTATTTTAAACTAGTATGAAAATATTAAAAATTAGAATAAAAATAAAAATTATTGATTGATTCGAATGTTTGATATCCCAATCACCAGATCTAGAACAGAGAGAAATTTGTATAACTAGATTTTAATAGTTTAGTTTACAAATTTGTTTTTTTTCTAATGGATACATTTAATTTAAACTATTATGAAAATATTAAAAATTAGAATAAAAATAAAAATTATTAATCTAGTCGAAAGTTTGATATCCCAATCATCAGCTCTAGATCAGTAAGTGAATTGTGTATCAAAAGATTTTAATAGTTTAGTTTACAAATTTGTTTTGTCTAAATGATGCATTCATTTTAAACTTCTATGTAAATAATTAAAATTTGAAAAAAAAATCAAAATTATTGATCAATGCCAATGTTTGATATCCCAATCACCAGGTCTAGATCAGTGAGAGAATTGTGTATCAAAAGATTTGAATAGTTTAGTTCACAAATTTGTTTTTTTCTAATCGATACATTTTACAATGAAAATAATAAAAATTAGAATACAAATAAAAATTATTTATCGATTCGAATGTTTGATATCCTAATCACCAGCTCTAGATCACTAAGTGAATTGTGTATCAAAAAATTTTAATAGTTTAGTTTATAAATTAGTTTTTTCCTGATCAAAACATTTATTTTAAATCACTATGAAAATATTAAAAATTAGAATAAAAATAAAATTTATTGATCGTTTCGAATGTTTGACATCGAATGTTAATGAATTGTGTATCAAAAGATTTTAATAGTTTAGTTTACAAATTTGTTTTTTTCTAATGGATACATTTATTTTAAACTATTATGAAAATATTTAAAATTATAATAATAATAAAATTTTCTGATTGATTCGAATGTTTGACATCCAAATTACCAGCTCTAGATCAGTGAGAGAATTGTGTATCAAAAGATTTTAATAGTTTAGTTTACAAATTTGTTTTTTTCTAATCGATACATTTATTTTTAACTATTATGAAAATATTAAAAAATAGAATAAAAATAAAAATTATTGATCTATTCGAATGTTTGATATCCCAATCACCAGCTTTAGATTTGTGAGTGAATTGTGTATTAAAAGATTTTAATAGTTTAGTTTACAAATTTGTTTTTTTCTAATGGATACATTTATTTTAAACTACTATGAAAATATTAGAAATTAGAATAAAAATAAAAATTATTGATTGATTCGTATGTTTGATATCCCAATCACCAGGTCTAGATCAGTCAGTGAATTGTGTTTCAAAAGATTTTAATAGTCTAGTTTACAAATTTGTTTTTTCCTAATAGATACATTTATTTTAAACTACTATGAACATATTTAAAAGTTGAATAAAAATAAAAATTATTGAATAATGCGAACGTTTGATATCCCAATCACCAGCTTTAAAACAGGGAGTGGATTGTGTATCAAAAGATTTGAATAGTTTAGTTTACAAAATTGTTTTTTTCTAATCGATACATTAATTTAAACTACTATGAAAATATTAAAAATTAGAATAAAACTAAAAATTACTGATCGATTCGAATGTTTGATATCCCAGTCATCAACTCTAGATCACTGAGTGAATTGTGTATCAAAAGATTTTAATATTTTAGTTTACAAATTTGTTTTTTCCTAATCGATATATTTATTTTACACTACTATGAAAATATTAAAAATTAAAATAAATATAAAAATAAATGATCGATTCGAATGTTTGATATCCCAATCACCAGCTCTAGATTAGTGAGTGAATTGTGAATCAAAATATTTTAATAGTTTAGTTTACAAATTTGTTTTTTTCTAAATGATACATTTATTTTAAACTACTACGAAATATTAAAAATTAGGATAAAAATATATATTATTGACCAATGCGAATGTATGATATCATTTATTTTAAACTACTATGAAAATATTAAATATTATAATAAAAATAAAAATTACTTATCGGTTCGAATGTTTGATATCCCAATCACTAAGTCTAGATCAGTCAGTGAATTGTGTATTTAAAGATTTTAATATTTTAGTTTACAAACTTGTTTTTTCCTAATGGATACATTTATTTTAAACTACTATAAATATATAAAATAGTTGATAAGAATCAAAATAATAGAAATTTGTTTTTTTTTCTAATCGATACATTTATTTTAAACTATTATGAAAATTTTAAAAATTATAATTAAAATAAAAATTACTGATCGATTCGAATGTTTGATATCTCAATCACCAGCTCTAGATCAGTGAGTGAAATTTGTTTCAAAAGATTTTAATAGTTTAGTTTACAAATTTGCTTTTGTCTAATTGATACATTTATTTTAAACTACTATGAAAATTTTTAAAATTAGAATAAAAATAAAAATTATTGATCGATTCGAATGTTTGATATTCCAATCACCAGGTCTAGATCAGCGAGTGAGTTGCGTATCAAAACATTTTAATAGTTTAGTTTAAAAATTTGTTTTTTTCTAATCCAAACATTTATTATAAACTACTATGAAAATATTACAAAGTTGATTAAAAATCAAAATTTTTGATTGATTCGAATAATTGATATCACAGTCAAAAGCTCTAAAACTGTGTGTGAATTTCATCTTAAAATTTTTTTAATATTTTAGCTCACATATTTGTTTTTTTTTAATGGGTACATTTATTCTAAACCACTATAAAAATAATTTAAATTAGAATAAAAATAAAAATTACTGATCGATTCGAATGTTTTATATCGCAATCACCAGCTCTAGATCAGTGAGTTAATTGTGTATCAAAAGATTTTAATAGTGTAGTTTACAAATTTGTTTTTTTCTAATTGATACATTTATTTTAAACTACTATGAAAATATTAAAAATTAGAACAAAAATAAAAATTATTGATCTTTTCGAATGTTTGGCATCCCAATCACCAGCTCTAGATCAGTAGTGAATTGTGTATTAAAAGATTTTAATATTTTAGTTTACAAATTTGTTTTTTTCTAATCGATACATTTTTTTTAAACTACTATGAAAATATTAAAAATTAGAATAAAAATAAAAATTATTGATCGATTCGTTTGATATCGTTTGATATCCCAATCACCAGGTCTGGATCAGTGAGTGAATTGCGTATCAAAACATTTTAATAGTTTACTTTACAAATTTGTTTTTTTCTAATCCAAACATTTATTATAAACTACTATGAAAATATTACAAAGTTGAATAAAAATCAGAATTTTTAATTGATTCGAATAATTGATATCTCGGACAAAAGCTCTAAAACTGTGTGTGAATTTCGTTTAAAATTTTTTTTATTTTTTAGCTCACATATTTGGTTTTTCCTCATGGGTACATTTATTTTAAACTACTATGAAAATAATTTAAATTAGAACAAAAATAAAAATTAGTGATCGATTCGAATGTTTTATATCGCAATCACCAGCTCTAGATCAGTGAGTTAATTGTGTATCAAAAGATTTTAATAGTGTAGTTTACAAATTTGTTTTTTTCTAATGGATACATTTATTTTAAACTGTTATGAAAATATTAAAAATTAGAATAAAAATAAAAATTATTGATCTTTTCGAATGTTTGGCATCCCAATCACCAGCTCTAGATCAGTGAGTGAATTGTGTATTAAAAGATTTTAATAGTTTAGTTTACAAATTTGTTTTTTTCTCATGGAAATATTTATTTTAAACTAGTATGAAAATATTAAAAATTAGAATAAAAATAAAAATTATTGATTGATTCGAATGTTTGATATCCCAATCACCAGATCTAGAACAGAGAGAAATTTGTATAACTAGATTTTAATAGTTTAGTTTACAAATTTGTTTTTTTTTCTAATGGATACATTTAATTTAAACTATTATGAAAATATTAAAAATTAGAATAAAAATAAAAATTATTAATCTAGTCGAAAGTTTGATATCCCAATCATCAGCTCTAGATCAGTAAGTGAATTGTGTATCAAAAGATTTTAATAGTTTAGTTTACAAATTTGTTTTGTCTAAATGATGCATTCATTTTAAACTTCTATGTAAATAATTAAAATTTGAAAAAAAATGAAAATTATTGATCAATGCCAATGTTTGATATCCCAATCACCAGGTCTAGATCAGTGAGAGAATTGTGTATCAAAAGATTTGAATAGTTTAGTTCACAAATTTGTTTTTTTCTAATCGATACATTTTACAATGAAAATAATAAAAATTAGAATACAAATAAAAATTATTTATCGATTCGAATGTTTGATATCCTAATCACCAGCTCTAGATCACTGAGTGAATTGTGTATCAAAAAATTTTAATAGTTTAGTTTATAAATTAGTTTTTTCCTGATCAAAACATTTATTTTAAATCACTATGAAAATATTAAAAATTAGAATAAAAATAAAATTTATTGATCGTTTCGAATGTTTGACATCGAATGTTAATGAATTGTGTATCAAAAGATTTTAATAGTTTAGTTTACAAATTTGTTTTTTTCTAATGGATACATTTATTTTAAACTATTATGAAAATATTTAAAATTATAATAATAATAAAATTTTTTGATTGATTCGAATGTTTGACATCCAAATTACCAGCTCTAGATCAGTGAGAGAATTGTGTATCAAAAGATTTTAATAGTTTAGTTTACAAATTTGTTTTTTTCTAATCGATACATTTATTTTTAACTATTATGAAAATATTAAAAAATAGAATAAAAATAAAAATTATTGATCTATTCGAATGTTTGATATCCCAATCACCAGCTTTAGATTTGTGAGTGAATTGTGTATTAAAAGATTTTAATATTTTAGTTTACAAATTTGTTTTTTTCTAATGGATACATTTATTTTAAACTACTATGAAAATATTAGAAATTAGAATAAAAATAAAAATTATTGATTGATTCGTATGTTTGATATCCCAATCACCAGGTCTAGATCAGTCAGTGAATCGTGTTTCAAAAGATTTTAATAGTCTAGTTTACAAATTTGTTTTTTCCTAATAGATACATTTATTTTAAACTACTATGAACATATTTAAAAGTTGAATAAAAATCAAAATTATTGAATAATGCGGACGTTTGATATCCCAATCACCAGCTTTAAAACAGGGAGTGGATTGTGTATCAAAAGATTTGAATAGTTTAGTTTACAAAATTGTTTTTTTCTAATCGATACATTAATTTAAACTACTATGAAAATATTAAAAATTAGAATAAAACTAAAAATTACTGATCGATTCGAATGTTTGATATCCCAGTCATCAACTCTAGATCACTGAGTGAATTGTGTATCAAAAGATTTTAATATTTTAGTTTACAAATTTGTTTTTTCCTAATCGATATATTTATTTTACACTACTATGAAAATATTAAAAATTAAAATAAATATAAAAATAAATGATCGATTCGAATGTTTGATATCCCAATCACCAGCTCTAGATTAGTGAGTGAATTGTGAATCAAAATATTTTAATAGTTTAGTTTACAAATTTGATTTTTTCTAAATGATACATTTATTTTAAACTACTACGAAATATTAAAAATTAGGATAAAAATATATATTATTGACCAATGCGAATGTATGATATCATTTATTTTAAACTACTATGAAAATATTAAATATTATAATAAAAATAAAAATTACTTATCGGTTCGAATGTTTGATATCCCAATCACTAAGTCTAGATCAGTCAGTGAATTGTGTATTTAAAGATTTTAATATTTTAGTTTACAAACTTGTTTTTTCCTAATGGATACATTTATTTTAAACTACTATAAATATATAAAATAGTTGATAAGAATCAAAATTTTTGATCGATTCAGATGTTTGATATTCCATTCACCAGCTGTAGATAAGTAAATTAATTATGTATCAAAAGATTTAAATAGTTTAGTTTACAAATTTGTTTTTTTCTAATAGATACATTTATTTTAAACTACTATGAAAATAATAAAAAGTTGAATAAAAATCAAAGTTTCTGATCAGTTCGAATGTTTAGTATCTCAATCAAAAGATCTTAAGCTGTGTGTGAAATTCGTCTAAAAAATTTTTATATTTTAGTTTAGAAATTTGTTTTTTTTCTAATCGATACATTTATTTTAAACTATTATGAAAATTTTAAAAATTATAATTAAAATAAAAATTACTGATCGATTCGAATGTTTGATATCTCAATCACCAGCTCTAGATCAGTGAGTGAAATTTGTATCAAAAGGTTTTAATAGTTTAGTTTACAAATTTGCTTTTGTCTAATTGATACATTTATTTTAAACTACTATGAAAATTTTTAAAATTAGAATAAAAATAAAAATTATTGATCGTTTCGAATGTTTGATATCCCAATCACCAGCTCTTGATCAGTGAGTGAATCGTATATCAAAATATTTCAATAGTTTAGTTTACAAATTTGTTTTTTCTAATGGATACATTTATTTTAAACTGTTATGAAAATATTAAAAATTAGACTAAAAATAAAAATTATTGATCAATGCGAAAGTTTGATATCCCAATCACCAGCTCTAGATCAGTGAGTGAATTGTAAATCAAAAGATTTTAAAAGTATAATTTACATATTTGTTTTTTTTTCTAATGGAAATATTTATTTTTCACTACTATGAAAATATTAAAAAGTTGAATAAAAATCATAAGTTTTTGATTGATTCGAATGTTTGATATCTCAATCAAAAGCTCTAAAGCTGGTTATGAATAAATTCTAAAACAACATATAATATATTAGCTCACAAATTGGGTTTTTTCTAATAAATACTTTTATTTTAAACTACTAAAAATAAAAAATTTTGATCGATTCGAATGTTTAATATCCCAATCACCAGCTCTAGATCAGTGAGTGAATTGTTTATCAAAAGATTTTAATATTTTAGTTCACAAATTTGTTTTTTTCTAATGGATACATGTATTTTAAACTACTATGAAAATATTAAAAATTAGAATAAAAATAAAAATTATTGATCGATTCAAATGTTTGATACCTCAATCACCACCTCGAGATTAGAGAGTGAATTGTGTATCAAAAGACTTGAACAGTTTAGTTTACAAATTAGTTTTTTCTAATAGATAAATTTATTTTAAACTACTATAAAAATATTAAAAATTAGGATAAAAATAAAAATTATTGATCGATTTGAAAGTTTGATATACCAATCACCAGCTCTAAATCAGTGAGTGAATTGTGTATCAAACGATTTTAATAGTTTAGTTTACAAATTTGTTTTTTTTCTAATGGATACATTTATTTTAAACAACTATGAAAATATTAAAAATTATAATAAAATTAAAAATTATTGGTCCATTCGAATGTTTGATACCCCAATCACCAGCTCTAGATCAGTGAGTGAATTGTGTATCAAAATATTTTAATAGTTTAGTTTATTAATTTGTTTTTTTCTAATGGATACATTTATTTTAAACTACTATGAAAATATTTAATATTGAAATAAAAATAAAAAATACTGATCGATTCGAATGTTTAATATCCCAATCACCAGCTCTAGATCAGTGAGTGAATTGTGTATCAAAAGATTTTAATTTTTTAGTTTACAAACTTGTTTTATCCTAATGGATACATTTATTTTAAACTTCTATAAATATATAAAATAGTTGAATAAGAATCAAAATTTTTGATCGATTCAAATGTTTGATATTTCATTCACCAGCTGTAGATAAGTAAATGAATTATGTATCAAAAGATTTAAATAGTTTAGTTTACAAATTTGTTTTTTTCTAATAGATAAATTTATTTTAAACTACTATGAAAATAATAAAAAGTTGAATAAAAATTAAAATTTCTGATCAGTTCGAATGTTTAGTATCTCAATCAAAAGATCTTAAGCTGTGTATGAAATTCGACTAAAAATTTTTAATATTTTAGTTTAGAAATTTGTTTTTTTTCTAATCGATACATTTATTTTAAACTATTATGAAAATTTTAAAAATTATAATTAAAATAAAAATTACTGATCGATTCGAATGTTTGATATCTCAATCACCAGCTCTAGATCAGTGAGTGAAATTTGTTTCAAAAGATTTTAATAGTTTAGTTTACAAATTTGCTTTTGTCTAATTGATACATTTATTTTAAACTACTATGAAAATTTTTAAAATTAGAATAAAAATAAAAATTATTGATCGATTCGAATGTTTGATATTCCAATCACCAGGTCTAGATCAGCGAGTGAATTGCGTATCAAAACATTTTAATAGTTTAGTTTAAAAATTTGTTTTTTTCTAATCCAAACATTTATTATAAACTACTATGAAAATATTACAAAGTTGATTAAAAATCAAAATTTTTGAATGATTCGAATAATTGATATCACAGTCAAAAGCTCTAAAACTGTGTGTGAATTTCATCTTAAAATTTTTTTAATATTTTAGCTCACATATTTGTTTTTTTTTAATGGGTACATTTATTCTAAACCACTATAAAAATAATTTAAATTAGAATAAAATTAAAAATTACTGATCGATTCGAATGTTTTATATCGCAATCACCAGCTCTAGATCAGTGAGTTAATTGTGTATCAAAAGATTTTAATAGTGTAGTTTACAAATTTGTTTTTTTCTAATTGATACATTTATTTTAAACTACTATGAAAATATTAAAAATTAGAACAAAAATAAAAATTATTGATCTTTTCGAATGTTTGGCATCCCAATCACCAGCTCTAGATCAGTAGTGAATTGTGTATCAAAAGATTTAAATAGTTTAGTTTACAAATTTGTTTTTTTCTAATAGATAAATTTATTTTAAACTACTATGAAAATAATAAAAAGTTGAATAAAAATTAAAATTTCTGATCAGTTCGAATGTTTAGTATCTCAATCAAAAGATCTTAAGCTGTGTATGAAATTCGACTAAAAATTTTTAATATTTTAGTTTAGAAATTTGTTTTTTTTCTAATCGATACATTTATTTTAAACTATTATGAAAATTTTAAAAATTATAATTAAAATAAAAATTACTGATCGATTCGAATGTTTGATATCTCAATCACCAGCTCTAGATCAGTGAGTGAAATTTGTTTCAAAAGATTTTAATAGTTTAGTTTACAAATTTGCTTTTGTCTAATTGATACATTTATTTTAAACTACTATGAAAATTTTTAAAATTAGAATAAAAATAAAAATTATTGATCGATTCGAATGTTTGATATTCCAATCACCAGGTCTAGATCAGTGAGTGAATTGCGTATCAAAACATTTTAATAGTTTACTTTACAAATTTGTTTTTTTCTAATCCAAACATTTATTATAAACTACTATGAAAATATTACAAAGTTGAATAAAAATCAGAATTTTTAATTGATTCGAATAATTGATATCTCGGACAAAAGCTCTAAAACTGTGTGTGAATTTCGTTTAAAAATTTTTTTATTTTTTAGCTCACATATTTGGTTTTTTCCTCATGGGTACATTTATTTTAAACTACTATGAAAATAATTTAAATTAGAACAAAAATAAAAATTAGTGATCGATTCGAATGTTTTATATCGCAATCACCAGCTCTAGATCAGTGAGTTAATTGTGTATCAAAAGATTTTAATAGTGTAGTTTACAAATTTGTTTTTTTCTAATGGATACATTTATTTTAAACTGTTATGAAAATATTAAAAATTAGAATAAAAATAAAAATTATTGATCTTTTCGAATGTTTGGCATCCCAATCACCAGCTCTAGATCAGTGAGTGAATTGTGTATTAAAAGATTTTAATAGTTTAGTTTACAAATTTGTTTTTTTCTCATGGAAATATTTATTTTAAACTAGTATGAAAATATTAAAAATTAGAATAAAAATAAAAATTATTGATTTATTCGAATGTTTGATATCCCAATCACCAGATCTAGAACAGAGAGAAATTTGTATAACTAGATTTTAATAGTTTAGTTTACAAATTTGTTTTTTTTTCTAATGGATACATTTAATTTAAACTATTATGAAAATATTAAAAATTAGAATAAAAATAAAAATTATTAATCTAGTCGAAAGTTTGATATCCCAATCATCAGCTCTAGATCAGTAAGTGAATTGTGTATCAAAAGATTTTAATAGTTTAGTTTACAAATTTGTTTTGTCTAAATGATGCATTCATTTTAAACTTCTATGTAAATAATTAAAATTTGAAAAAAAATCAAAATTATTGATCAATGCCAATGTTTGATATCCCAATCACCAGGTCTAGATCAGTGAGAGAATTGTGTATCAAAAGATTTGAATAGTTTAGTTCACAAATTTGTTTTTTTCTAATCGATACATTTTA
Source organism: Tipula confusa (assembly GCA_963556175.1). Classification (NCBI taxonomy): domain Eukaryota; kingdom Metazoa; phylum Arthropoda; class Insecta; order Diptera; family Tipulidae; genus Tipula; species Tipula confusa. The sequence goes on along the minus strand of CAUVYK010000086.1, from coordinate 41,675 downwards.
CAATGAAAATAATAAAAATTAGAATACAAATAAAAATTATTTATCGATTCGAATGTTTGATATCCTAATCACCAGCTCTAGATCACTGAGTGAATTGTGTATCAAAAAATTTTAATAGTTTAGTTTATAAATTAGTTTTTTCCTGATCAAAACATTTATTTTAAATCACTATGAAAATATTAAAAATTAGAATAAAAATAAAATTTATTGATCGTTTCGAATGTTTGACATCGAATGTTAATGAATTGTGTATCAAAAGATTTTAATAGTTTAGTTTACAAATTTGTTTTTTTCTAATGGATACATTTATTTTAAACTATTATGAAAATATTTAAAATTATAATAATAATAAAATTTTCTGATTGATTCGAATGTTTGACATCCAAATTACCAGCTCTAGATCAGTGAGAGAATTGTGTATCAAAAGATTTTAATAGTTTAGTTTACAAATTTGTTTTTTTCTAATCGATACATTTATTTTTAACTATTATGAAAATATTAAAAAATAGAATAAAAATAAAAATTATTGATCTATTCGAATGTTTGATATCCCAATCACCAGCTTTAGATTTGTGAGTGAATTGTGTATTAAAAGATTTTAATAGTTTAGTTTACAAATTTGTTTTTTTCTAATGGATACATTTATTTTAAACTACTATGAAAATATTAGAAATTAGAATAAAAATAAAAATTATTGATTGATTCGTATGTTTGATATCCCAATCACCAGGTCTAGATCAGTCAGTGAATTGTGTTTCAAAAGATTTTAATAGTCTAGTTTACAAATTTGTTTTTTCCTAATAGATACATTTATTTTAAACTACTATGAACATATTTAAAAGTTGAATAAAAATAAAAATTATTGAATAATGCGAACGTTTGATATCCCAATCACCAGCTTTAAAACAGGGAGTGGATTGTGTATCAAAAGATTTGAATAGTTTAGTTTACAAAATTGTTTTTTTCTAATCGATACATTAATTTAAACTACTATGAAAATATTAAAAATTAGAATAAAACTAAAAATTACTGATCGATTCGAATGTTTGATATCCCAGTCATCAACTCTAGATCACTGAGTGAATTGTGTATCAAAAGATTTTAATATTTTAGTTTACAAATTTGTTTTTTCCTAATCGATATATTTATTTTACACTACTATGAAAATATTAAAAATTAAAATAAATATAAAAATAAATGATCGATTCGAATGTTTGATATCCCAATCACCAGCTCTAGATTAGTGAGTGAATTGTGAATCAAAATATTTTAATAGTTTAGTTTACAAATTTGTTTTTTTCTAAATGATACATTTATTTTAAACTACTACGAAATATTAAAAATTAGGATAAAAATATATATTATTGACCAATGCGAATGTATGATATCATTTATTTTAAACTACTATGAAAATATTAAATATTATAATAAAAATAAAAATTACTTATCGGTTCGAATGTTTGATATCCCAATCACTAAGTCTAGATCAGTCAGTGAATTGTGTATTTAAAGATTTTAATATTTTAGTTTACAAACTTGTTTTTTCCTAATGGATACATTTATTTTAAACTACTATAAATATATAAAATAGTTGATAAGAATCAAAATAATAGAAATTTGTTTTTTTTTCTAATCGATACATTTATTTTAAACTATTATGAAAATTTTAAAAATTATAATTAAAATAAAAATTACTGATCGATTCGAATGTTTGATATCTCAATCACCAGCTCTAGATCAGTGAGTGAAATTTGTTTCAAAAGATTTTAATAGTTTAGTTTACAAATTTGCTTTTGTCTAATTGATACATTTATTTTAAACTACTATGAAAATTTTTAAAATTAGAATAAAAATAAAAATTATTGATCGATTCGAATGTTTGATATTCCAATCACCAGGTCTAGATCAGCGAGTGAATTGCGTATCAAAACATTTTAATAGTTTAGTTTAAAAATTTGTTTTTTTCTAATCCAAACATTTATTATAAACTACTATGAAAATATTACAAAGTTGATTAAAAATCAAAATTTTTGATTGATTCGAATAATTGATATCACAGTCAAAAGCTCTAAAACTGTGTGTGAATTTCATCTTAAAATTTTTTTAATATTTTAGCTCACATATTTGTTTTTTTTTAATGGGTACATTTATTCTAAACCACTATAAAAATAATTTAAATTAGAATAAAAATAAAAATTACTGATCGATTCGAATGTTTTATATCGCAATCACCAGCTCTAGATCAGTGAGTTAATTGTGTATCAAAAGATTTTAATAGTGTAGTTTACAAATTTGTTTTTTTCTAATTGATACATTTATTTTAAACTACTATGAAAATATTAAAAATTAGAACAAAAATAAAAATTATTGATCTTTTCGAATGTTTGGCATCCCAATCACCAGCTCTAGATCAGTAGTGAATTGTGTATTAAAAGATTTTAATATTTTAGTTTACAAATTTGTTTTTTTCTAATCGATACATTTTTTTTAAACTACTATGAAAATATTAAAAATTAGAATAAAAATAAAAATTATTGATCGATTCGTTTGATATCGTTTGATATCCCAATCACCAGGTCTGGATCAGTGAGTGAATTGCGTATCAAAACATTTTAATAGTTTACTTTACAAATTTGTTTTTTTCTAATCCAAACATTTATTATAAACTACTATGAAAATATTACAAAGTTGAATAAAAATCAGAATTTTTAATTGATTCGAATAATTGATATCTCGGACAAAAGCTCTAAAACTGTGTGTGAATTTCGTTTAAAAATTTTTTTATTTTTTAGCTCACATATTTGGTTTTTCCTCATGGGTACATTTATTTTAAACTACTATGAAAATAATTTAAATTAGAACAAAAATAAAAATTAGTGATCGATTCGAATGTTTTATATCGCAATCACCAGCTCTAGATCAGTGAGTTAATTGTGTATCAAAAGATTTTAATAGTGTAGTTTACAAATTTGTTTTTTTCTAATGGATACATTTATTTTAAACTGTTATGAAAATATTAAAAATTAGAATAAAAATAAAAATTATTGATCTTTTCGAATGTTTGGCATCCCAATCACCAGCTCTAGATCAGTGAGTGAATTGTGTATTAAAAGATTTTAATAGTTTAGTTTACAAATTTGTTTTTTTCTCATGGAAATATTTATTTTAAACTAGTATGAAAATATTAAAAATTAGAATAAAAATAAAAATTATTGATTGATTCGAATGTTTGATATCCCAATCACCAGATCTAGAACAGAGAGAAATTTGTATAACTAGATTTTAATAGTTTAGTTTACAAATTTGTTTTTTTTTCTAATGGATACATTTAATTTAAACTATTATGAAAATATTAAAAATTAGAATAAAAATAAAAATTATTAATCTAGTCGAAAGTTTGATATCCCAATCATCAGCTCTAGATCAGTAAGTGAATTGTGTATCAAAAGATTTTAATAGTTTAGTTTACAAATTTGTTTTGTCTAAATGATGCATTCATTTTAAACTTCTATGTAAATAATTAAAATTTGAAAAAAAATCAAAATTATTGATCAATGCCAATGTTTGATATCCCAATCACCAGGTCTAGATCAGTGAGAGAATTGTGTATCAAAAGATTTGAATAGTTTAGTTCACAAATTTGTTTTTTTCTAATCGATACATTTTACAATGAAAATAATAAAAATTAGAATACAAATAAAAATTATTTATCGATTCGAATGTTTGATATCCTAATCACCAGCTCTAGATCACTGAGTGAATTGTGTATCAAAAAATTTTAATAGTTTAGTTTATAAATTAGTTTTTTCCTGATCAAAACATTTATTTTAAATCACTATGAAAATATTAAAAATTAGAATAAAAATAAAATTTATTGATCGTTTCGAATGTTTGACATCGAATGTTAATGAATTGTGTATCAAAAGATTTTAATAGTTTAGTTTACAAATTTGTTTTTTTCTAATGGATACATTTATTTTAAACTATTATGAAAATATTTAAAATTATAATAATAATAAAATTTTTTGATTGATTCGAATGTTTGACATCCAAATTACCAGCTCTAGATCAGTGAGAGAATTGTGTATCAAAAGATTTTAATAGTTTAGTTTACAAATTTGTTTTTTTCTAATCGATACATTTATTTTTAACTATTATGAAAATATTAAAAAATAGAATAAAAATAAAAATTATTGATCTATTCGAATGTTTGATATCCCAATCACCAGCTTTAGATTTGTGAGTGAATTGTGTATTAAAAGATTTTAATATTTTAGTTTACAAATTTGTTTTTTTCTAATGGATACATTTATTTTAAACTACTATGAAAATATTAGAAATTAGAATAAAAATAAAAATTATTGATTGATTCGTATGTTTGATATCCCAATCACCAGGTCTAGATCAGTCAGTGAATCGTGTTTCAAAAGATTTTAATAGTCTAGTTTACAAATTTGTTTTTTCCTAATAGATACATTTATTTTAAACTACTATGAACATATTTAAAAGTTGAATAAAAATAAAAATTATTGAATAATGCGGACGTTTGATATCCCAATCACCAGCTTTAAAACAGGGAGTGGATTGTGTATCAAAAGATTTGAATAGTTTAGTTTACAAAATTGTTTTTTTCTAATCGATACATTAATTTAAACTACTATGAAAATATTAAAAATTAGAATAAAACTAAAAATTACTGATCGATTCGAATGTTTGATATCCCAGTCATCAACTCTAGATCACTGAGTGAATTGTGTATCAAAAGATTTTAATATTTTAGTTTACAAATTTGTTTTTTCCTAATCGATATATTTATTTTACACTACTATGAAAATATTAAAAATTAAAATAAATATAAAAATAAATGATCGATTCGAATGTTTGATATCCCAATCACCAGCTCTAGATTAGTGAGTGAATTGTGAATCAAAATATTTTAATAGTTTAGTTTACAAATTTGTTTTTTTCTAAATGATACATTTATTTTAAACTACTACGAAATATTAAAAATTAGGATAAAAATATATATTATTGACCAATGCGAATGTATGATATCATTTATTTTAAACTACTATGAAAATATTAAATATTATAATAAAAATAAAAATTACTTATCGGTTCGAATGTTTGATATCCCAATCACTAAGTCTAGATCAGTCAGTGAATTGTGTATTTAAAGATTTTAATATTTTAGTTTACAAACTTGTTTTTTCCTAATGGATACATTTATTTTAAACTACTATAAATATATAAAATAGTTGATAAGAATCAAAATTTTTGATCGATTCAGATGTTTGATATTCCATTCACCAGCTGTAGATAAGTAAATTAATTATGTATCTGTTAACGCATTTCATATGAATTTGTAATTAACCATGGTGCGTAGCTCTCGTTTGTATGTATATAGTTTATGTTATATACTTTGTTTTTAGTAAATAAGTGAAATGTATTATGTTATGTAAATCCTAAATTGAAATTGGTGTATATAATAAAAAATGAGTTGTTCGTTCACTTCAATTTGGATCGTCAATTAGTATACTTGTATACCATAAAAGTAAATAAAAATTATAAATTATAAATTCGTTAATAAAAAATATTTAATAAAATATTTAATTTGGTTAATCACAAGAACTTCGTGGTTTGTGTTTTTCTTTTATGAGATAGTGTTAAAAGTTAATAAAACTATCATCATAAATTTGGTCCTTCGAGCCGGATCGTACTTCGAACAATTAAATAAACGCATCCGTTAAAGTGAATTTATATTGTGCTAAATATTAAGTACATGTGAAATAATAAATTGCACACCAATACGTTAAAGTGAATTTATATAGTGCCAACTATCAAGCACATGTTTTAATTATAAAATTCACATCAATAATAAGACGAACCTCTATCATTTAATATAAAAGAAGTTCGCACATGAGTTTCGGTATTCAAGGTCATAACTATAAACTGACGAAGCGGAAACTCCAGCGGTAATAGAAATCAACCACGTTATTTCTCACCGGCAAATCAATCATCGTAATCAATCATCAAGTAATGTTAAATATTACAATCGTGCATCGTGTTACATTTTGAAACGGGATCATTCATACAATATATTGTATACCATCAGTTACTATACAACACACCCAAAACACATCCATCCGTGACACCTAACGCACTATATTAACTTCATCAGTTACGTCATCAATAGCAGCAACAGTGATTTTGTATAGAAGCTGACAACCATCATCGAATTGAATCAACTGTTTGAAGATTCTTCATATTTCATCGTCATTCCACCGCAGGCAACACATCAATTAAATTGAGATCAACTCGTAAGGTTCTGTATATATAATATTTAATTTCGATTTCTTTAAATTTAGTTTTCAATTTCATCTATTTTAAATTAATTATTGTTCTTAAAATCGCATTAACTTTTAACTTGTATTTGCGATTTGTTTTAAATATTCAGTCATAGTACAGTGATTCATATAAGATAGAATATTATTCTTTGCAATTACATCAGAGTATAGAACGCGCAATCTTCATTTATTAAACAACGCGTGCGAAATAGCTTACTATTTTAAATTTGATTATGGGTTCCGATTCTGAAGATGTAAACGCTACTAAAGCCTCTAAGACTAAAGAGCAGTTGAAAAAACAACGCAGCGCTTTCAAGGGTCAACTTACGCAGTTCAAAGTTAAAGTTTTAGATCTGACAAGTCTTGGAGCAATTGAGTCTAATCTTCGTAGATTACAGTTATTATATGAGAAATATCATACAGTCCAACTGAAAATAGAATTACAAGATGATACAGCTGCAGCTGATAGAATCGCATTTGAAGATGATTATGAATGGGTGGAAAGTACGCTATTAGATAAACTTCATGAAATTAAAAGAGTAGATATTCATCCAAAAGAATCTGTTAATTTTGAGTCATCAGCAAACAGTACTCATGTAGAACAAAGTGTCCCCTCAATGTCAATAAAGCTTCCTGAACTAAAATTGCCAATTTTTAACGGAGCTGAAACTGAATGGTTAGCATTTAGAGATGTTTATTTAGACCTGATACATAGGAAAAATAACATAGATGCGACTGTCAAGTTTATTTATTTAAAATCACATATTCGATCTGGAAAAGCATTTCATTTGATTGAACATCTTCCTGTAACTTCAGAAAATTACGAGACTGCTTGGAAAACTTTATGTGATCGTTATGATAACGCAGTTGTGATTCAAAGGGTTCACATGAAAGAAATGTATAATATAAAACCATCCGTAGAGAATTCTTCAAACGCTCTTCAATCATTTATTGACCATTCAGTAAAGAATTATAATGTATTGAAGTCATTGAAAGTTCAAGTTCAGGCATGGGATTTAATATTAATTCATCACCTTACAGAAAAGCTAGATAATTTATCCAAAATATATATAATAAAAAACTCTGAGATAAATAAAATATTAACTTTCGAAAATTTCATAAGTCTTCTTAGAAACCGAGTTCGTATTTTGGAAGCAGTTAAAAGTACTTCGTTAACCTCAAAACAAGTAGGTGACAACAAAAGATCGAGACATTTCAAAGGTAAATCTACCTCACTTGTTTTGAATAGTGTTAAATGTTCATATTGTGGTGGAGCACATTTGATAACAAATTGCTCCGCTTTTGCAGATTCTAAGATCACTGCATTTATGCGGTTTCAATTTGCACGAAACACGCACTTATGCACTAATTGCTTAGTTAGCAATCATAATGTTAGAAGTTGTGGTAAACCTCCATGTGGATTATGCTCCCTAAAGCATAACACTCTGCTTCATTTTGGGAAAAAACCACATTATAAAGGCTCAAACCTCAATGAAAGTAATTTAATAACTAACACAAATCAACAAAATGTTGAGTTATCATCGCAACGGTTTAGTTCAGAGCCAAACGTAGTTCAGACTACTGGTGTTTCTTCATACAATTCAAGACATCAGAAAAATAATAAATCATTGCCCACACATGGAAGTGGACAGATTTTAATAGGAACCGCTTTAGTCAATGCAGCTATTGAATCCAACAACCAGTTGTTATGCAGAGCTCTATTGGACAGCGGATCACATTTAAATTTTGTAACGGAGAAGTTCGTAAATTTCTTAAAGGTAAAAAAACAACCCACCAGCAAGACAATATCTGGCATTGGTGGAAAGGAAACTCAAATTAAAACTAAAGTTTCTTTTACGATATCGTCTAGAGTTTCAAATTTTTCAACAATTCTCGACTTTTATGTGATTCCAAAGATTACCAACTTCCTACCGGCAAGTCCAGTTGATGTAGATATGAAATTAATTTCAGCTAAACTTGAGTTGGCAGATCCTTATTTTCACATACCAGATAGGATTGATATTCTACTTGGTGCTGAAATTTATAATCAATTATTTACTGATTGTATATCTATTACAGTGTCGGAGCACCTTCCACCTTTCTACTCTAGTGTCTTTGGTTATGTGGCAAGTGGAAGAGTACAATCGTCTTATACTGTACAAGAAAGTACATCCGTATTGTGTACACTCGAAACTTTAAGTAATGAAATAAAACGTTTTTGGGAGCTAGAAACAGTTTCTGTTAAAAACAATTTTTCATTAGATGAAAAGTTTTGTGAGGAACATTATAATACAACACACAAACGTCTTAATTCAGGTTGTTATTCTGTTTCTCTTCCATTAAACGAAAACATCAATCTTCTTGGATCCTCAAGCCAGTCATCCTTAAAGCAGTTTTATTCCATTGAAAAAAGATTAATAAATCAACCTGGTACTTATAATCAATATCGAGAGTTTATGAATGAGTATCTTTCTTTAGGTCATATGACATTAATAAATGATCCACTTATCATTACTAATTCATATGATAAAGCATTTTACTTACCACATCATTTCGTGATTAAAGAAAATAGTACCACCACTCAGTTGCGAGTGGTTTTTAATGGATCTGCTAAATCATCTTCGAAATTATCCTTAAATGACTGTTTATTTAAAGGTCCTACCGTACAACAGGATCTATTGTCCATAATTTTAAGATTCAGAAAACACCTTGTTGCCTTCACGGCAGATATTGCTAAAATGTATAGGCAAATTTTAATTAATGAAACTCAACAAGATTTTCAACGAATCTGGTGGAGGAATAATCAATCAGATCCTATTCGCTGTTTTAAATTATGCACTGTTACATATGGAACTAGAAGTGCTCCATATTTGGCAACACGGACATTGCAGCAACTTGCAATGGATGAAATCAGTTCTTATCCGCTGGCGTCACAAATTTTATTGAATGATTTTTATGTGGACGACGTCCTAACAGGCTCAGATTCTACTGATAATGCATTGAAAATTAAAACAGAATTATCCAAATTATTATATCAAGGTGGATTTGATCTCAGAAAGTTTTCTTCAAACGTTCACGATCTTTCTTCACCTGAGTCGTCATCGAATATTTCGCTAGTTCTAGGACTTTCTTGGAACACTTGTCAAGATACATTTCAAGTGAATTTTTCCAAATTTTCATTAGAAACGCCATGTACCAAACGAACTGTTCTGTCAGAGATTTGCCAATTGTTCGATCCGTTGGGATTGTGTGCGCCTATGGTTTTAGTTGCTAAAATTATTATGCAAAAGATCTGGACACTTCAAAACGTTCAATGGGATGATGTTATTCCAGCACAAGTTTGTTCCCAATGGCTTGAGTTCAAGTCACAATTGATCGAATTAAAGCAAATATCAGTACCCCGGTGTATTCTAATACCCCAAAATAAAATTGTAGAGATTCATGGTTTTTCAGATGCCTCTGAAAAAGGTTTTGGGTGTGTTATTTATTTGAGAGTTACAGACAATACTGATAAAAATTACGTGAGGCTCATATGTTCAAAGTCAAGGGTAGCTCCACTTAAAAAGCAGACAATTCCTCGCCTCGAGCTTTGCGGAGCGTTGCTATTGGCACAAACTTTAAACAAGTTAATTGAAAGCCTTAATATGCAGGTTCATCATATCTATCTTTGGTCTGACTCTGAAATAACGCTTTTGCGTATCAAGTCTGAACCTTCCAAATATGCATCATTTGTGGCCAATCGAATTTCTCAAATACAAGAACTTAGCTCAATAGAAAGTTGGTGTCATGTACCAACAACACAAAATCCAGCTGACTTCGTTTCACGAGGGAGTATGCCAAGTGAATTTTTAAAGCTAGATTTATGGTGGTCGGGCCCTTCATTTCTTCAATCAAGTCAATCAAATTGGCCTAAAAATCCAAAATTACAAATAAGTTCCGAAATGTTAAATTTAGATCTCCGGAAACTTGCAACAGTTTCAATTTGCATTCCTGAAGCAGAATTTAATTTATTTAATCGCTACTCATCATATACAAAAATTATTCGTATTACAGCCTACATTTTTCGTTTTATAAATAATCTTAGAAAGGATCAGGTTAAAATTACCGGAGAGCTTACGTCCAATGAACTCATTTGTTCACTTACAAGTCTAATAAAAGTTATCCAAAGAGAAGAGTATGGCAATGAAATTCAATCGATTAAAAAACATTCAATTGTAGCCCATTCCAGCAAGTTAAAATTATTATCTCCATTTATTGATGAAATGGGAGTTCTTCGAGTAGGAGGGCGTCTTAGGAATTCCAAATTGTGCTCCTCAAATAAAACCCCAATCATATTACCAGGTAAACATAGTTTTACAATCTTATTGGTTCAAGCTGAACATAGGCGGTTGCTTCATTGTGGGTCTCAAACGTTATTATATAATTTGAGATCACAATATTGGATAGTAGGAGGTCGAAATATATGTCGAAATATTGTAAATAAATGTATGATATGTTTTAAGAATAAACCAACATTAACACATGAAATAATGGGAGATTTACCTGCTGATCGAGTGACTCAGTCAAGGCCTTTTTCAATCGTAGGCATAGATTTTTGTGGACCATTTTTTGCAAAACCTATGACAAGATCAAAAATCAAAAGTAAAATATACGTTTGTTTGTTTATCTGCTTCTCCGTGAAAGCCATTCATCTTGAAATTGTTATGGATTTGACTTCAGAATCATTTCTGGCATGTCTTCGTCGATTTATTGCCAGACGTGGGTATTGTACTAAAATATATTCAGACAATGCGACGAATTTTATCGGATGTCGGTCTGAATTAAAGGAACTACGAAGTTCATTTTTATCCGACAATTTTCAAAATAATGCAAAAATATTTTGTTCAAGCAATAGGATTGAATGGCTCACGATTCCTCCACGCTCACCACACTTCGGTGGATTGTGGGAGTCAGCAATAAAGAATGCCAAGTGGCATATGAAGCGAGTGATCGGTACGCGCTTGTTAACTTTGGAAGAGTACCACACGTTAATTTGTCAAGTTGAAGGCATACTAAATTCCAGGCCACTGACTGCAATTTCCAATGATCCCACAGATTTTACTGCACTTTCTCCAGGTCATTTTTTGATTGGTGGTCCTATGTTAGCTCTACCTGAACCATGTTTGCTTGATTTAAATATGAATAGACTATCTCGATACCAATTAATTCAAGTAATGCTACAAGACTTTTGGAAGCGTTGGCATGTTGAGTATTTAAACGAATTACAAAAAAGGTATAAATGGCAAAAGCCTTCCAATAATAATTATAACATAGGTTCTTTAGTGCTCTTACACGAAGATAACATTCCACCAATAAATTGGATCTTGGGAAGAATAATTGACACACATCCAGGTCCTGATAATCGAATTCGTGTCGTTACGATTAAAACTGCAAAATCTACTCTTAAACGATCAATCGCAAGGATTAGTGTTCTACCAATTGAATCACCAAATATAAATTAATTTGTTTTGTTAACTAATCCACAATTTATACTAATAAATATTCTAAAATTATTATTAAGAAAGTTGCACAAATGATAAATTGATATTTCTTTATAGTATTATAAATAATATAAGATTGTACACCTTATTATTATTATAAATAATGTTGAATTAATAACTTCAAGGGCGCGGGTATGTTAACGCATTTCATATGAATTTGTAATTAACCATGGTGCGTAGCTCTCGTTTGTATGTATATAGTTTATGTTATATACTTTGTTTTTAGTAAATAAGTGAAATGTATTATGTTATGTAAATCCTAAATTGAAATTGGTGTATATAATAAAAAATGAGTTGTTCGTTCACTTCAATTTGGATCGTCAATTAGTATACTTGTATACCATAAAAGTAAATAAAAATTATAAATTATAAATTCGTTAATAAAAAATATTTAATAAAATATTTAATTTGGTTAATCACAAGAACTTCGTGGTTTGTGTTTTTCTTTTATGAGATAGTGTTAAAAGTTAATAAAACTATCATCAGTATCAAAAGATTTAAATAGTTTAGTTTACAAATTTGTTTTTTTCTAATAGATACATTTATTTTAAACTACTATGAAAATAATAAAAAGTTGAATAAAAATCAAAGTTTCTGATCAGTTCGAATGTTTAGTATCTCAATCAAAAGATCTTAAGCTGTGTGTGAAATTCGTCTAAAAAATTTTTATATTTTAGTTTAGAAATTTGTTTTTTTTCTAATCGATACATTTATTTTAAACTATTATGAAAATTTTAAAAATTATAATTAAAATAAAAATTACTGATCGATTCGAATGTTTGATATCTCAATCACCAGCTCTAGATCAGTGAGTGAAATTTGTATCAAAAGGTTTTAATAGTTTAGTTTACAAATTTGCTTTTGTCTAATTGATACATTTATTTTAAACTACTATGAAAATTTTTAAAATTAGAATAAAAATAAAAATTATTGATCGTTTCGAATGTTTGATATCCCAATCACCAGCTCTTGATCAGTGAGTGAATCGTATATCAAAATATTTCAATAGTTTAGTTTACAAATTTGTTTTTTCTAATGGATACATTTATTTTAAACTGTTATGAAAATATTAAAAATTAGACTAAAAATAAAAATTATTGATCAATGCGAAAGTTTGATATCCCAATCACCAGCTCTAGATCAGTGAGTGAATTGTAAATCAAAAGATTTTAAAAGTATAATTTACATATTTGTTTTTTTTTCTAATGGAAATATTTATTTTTCACTACTATGAAAATATTAAAAAGTTGAATAAAAATCATAAGTTTTTGATTGATTCGAATGTTTGATATCTCAATCAAAAGCTCTAAAGCTGGTTATGAATAAATTCTAAAACAACATATAATATATTAGCTCACAAATTGGGTTTTTTCTAATAAATACTTTTATTTTAAACTACTAAAAATAAAAAATTTTGATCGATTCGAATGTTTAATATCCCAATCACCAGCTCTAGATCAGTGAGTGAATTGTTTATCAAAAGATTTTAATATTTTAGTTCACAAATTTGTTTTTTTCTAATGGATACATGTATTTTAAACTACTATGAAAATATTAAAAATTAGAATAAAAATAAAAATTATTGATCGATTCAAATGTTTGATACCTCAATCACCACCTCGAGATTAGAGAGTGAATTGTGTATCAAAAGACTTGAACAGTTTAGTTTACAAATTAGTTTTTTCTAATAGATAAATTTATTTTAAACTACTATAAAAATATTAAAAATTAGGATAAAAATAAAAATTATTGATCGATTTGAAAGTTTGATATACCAATCACCAGCTCTAAATCAGTGAGTGAATTGTGTATCAAACGATTTTAATAGTTTAGTTTACAAATTTGTTTTTTTTCTAATGGATACATTTATTTTAAACAACTATGAAAATATTAAAAATTATAATAAAATTAAAAATTATTGGTCCATTCGAATGTTTGATACCCCAATCACCAGCTCTAGATCAGTGAGTGAATTGTGTATCAAAATATTTTAATAGTTTAGTTTATTAATTTGTTTTTTTCTAATGGATACATTTATTTTAAACTACTATGGAAATATTTAAAATTAGAATAAAAATAAAAATTATTGATCGATTCAAATGTTTGATATCCCAATCACTTGCACTTGATCAGTGAGTGAATTGTGTATCAAAAGATTTTAATTGTTTGGTTTACAAATTTAATTTTTCCTAATCGAAACATTTATTTTAAACTGCTATGAAAATATTAAAAATTAGAATTAATATAAAAATTAATGATCGATTCGAATGTTTGATATTCCAATCACTAAGTCTAAATCAGTCAGTAAATTGTGTATTAAAAGATTTTAATATTTTAGTTTACAAATTTGTTTTTTCCTAATTGACACATTTATTTAAAACTACTATGAAAATATTAATAATTAGAATAAAAATAAAAATTATTGATCGATTCAAATGTTTGATATCCCAATCACCAGCTCTAGACCAGTGAGTGAATTGTGTATCAAAAGATTTTAATATTTTATTTTACAAATTTGTTTTTTCCTAATCGATATATTTATTTTAAACTACTATGAAAATATTAAAAATTAAAATAAATATAAAAATAAATGATCGATTCGAATGTTTGATATCTCAATCACCAGCTCTAGATCAGTGAGTGAATTATTTATCAAAAGATTTTATTATTTTAGTTTACAAATTTTTTTTTCCAAATCGATACATTTATTTAAAACTACTATGAAAATATTAAATATTAGAATAAAAATAAAAATTACTGATCGATTCGAATGTTTAATATCCCAATCACCAAGTTTAGATCAGTGAGTGGATTGTGTATTAAAAGATTTTAATATTTTAGTTTACAAACTTGTTTTTTCCTAATGGATACATTTATTTTAAACTACTATGAATATATAAAATAGTTGAATAAAAATCAAAATTTTTGATCGATTCAAATGTTTGATATTTCGTTCACCAGCTGTAGATAAGTAAATGAATTATGTATCAAAAGATTTAAATAGTTTAGTTTACAAATTTGTTTTTTTCTAATAGATCCATTTATTTTAAACTACTATAAAAATAATAAAAAGTTGCATAAAAATCAAAATTTCTGATCAATTCGAATGTTTAATATCTCAATCAAAAGCTCTTAAGCTGTCTGTGAATTTCGTCTAATAAATTTTAATATTTTAGTTTAGAAATTTGTTTTTTTTAATCGATACATTTATTTTAAACTATTATGAAAATTTTAAGAATTATAATTAAAATAAAAATTACTGATCGATTCAAATGTTTAATATCTCAATCACCAGCTCTAGATCAGTGAGTGAAATTTGTATCAAAAGATTTTAATAGTTTAGTTTACAAATTTGCTTTTGAATAATTGATACATTTATTTTAAACTACTATGAAAATTTTTAAAATTAGAATAAAAATAATAATTATTGATCGATTCGAATGTTTGATATTCCAATCACCAGGTCTAGATCAGTGAGTGAATTGCGTATCAAAACATTTTAATAGTTTAGTTTACAAATTTGTTTTTTTTCTAATCCAAACATTTATTATAAACTAAAATTTTTTTAATATTTTAGCTCCTATATTTGGTTTTTTTTAATAGGTACATTTATTTTAAACCACTATAAAAATAATTTAAATTAGAATAAAAATAAAAATTACTGATCGATTCGAATGTTTGATATCCCAATCACCAGCTCTGAATCAGTGAGTTAATTGTGTATC
This sequence comes from Tipula confusa, assembly GCA_963556175.1. Lineage (NCBI taxonomy): Eukaryota > Metazoa > Arthropoda > Insecta > Diptera > Tipulidae > Tipula > Tipula confusa. The sequence goes on along the minus strand of CAUVYK010000086.1, from coordinate 26,063 downwards.
AAAAGATTTTAATAGTTTAGTTTACAAATTTGTTTTTTTTTCTAATGGATACATTTATTTTAAACTACTATGAAAATATTAAAAATTAGAATAAAAATAAAAATTATTGATCTTTTCTAATGTTTGGCATCTCAGTCACCAGCTCTAGATCAGTGAGTGAATTGTGTATTAAAAGATTTTAATAGTTTAGTTCACAAATTTGTTTTTTTCTAATCGATACATTTATTTTAAACTACTATGAAAATTTTTAAAATTAGAATACAAATAAAAATTATTGATCGATTCGAATGTTTTATAATAAAAATAAAAATTACTAATCGATTCGAATGTTTGATATCCCAATTACTAAGTCTAGATCAGTCAGTGAATTGTGTATTAAAAGATTTTAATTTTTTAGTTTACAAACTTGTTTTATCCTAATGGATACATTTATTTTAAACTTCTATAAATATATAAAATAGTTGAATAAGAATCAAAATTTTTGATCGATTCAAATGTTTGATATTTCATTCACCAGCTGTAGATAAGTAAATGAATTATGTATCAAAAGATTTAAATAGTTTAGTTTACAAATTTGTTTTTTTCTAATAGATACATTTATTTTAAACTACTATGAAAATAATAAAAAGTTGAATAAAAATCAAAGTTTCTGATCAGTTCGAATGTTTAGTATCTCAATCAAAAGATCTTAAGCTGTGTGTGAAATTCGTCTAAAAAATTTTTAATATTTTAGTTTAGAAATTTGTTTTTTTTCTAATCGATACATTTATTTTAAACTATTATGAAAATTTTAAAAATTATAATTAAAATAAAAATTACTGATCGATTCGAATGTTTGATATCTCAATCACCAGCTCTAGATCAGTGAGTGAAATTTGTATCAAAAGGTTTTAATAGTTTAGTTTACAAATTTGCTTTTGTCTAATTGATACATTTATTTTAAACTACTATGAAAATTTTTAAAATTAGAATAAAAATAAAAATTATAGATCGATTCGAATGTTTGATATTCCAATCACCAGGTCTAGATCAGCGAGTGAATTGCGTATCAAAACATTTTAATATTTTACTTTACAAATTTGTTTTTTTCTAATCCAAACATTTATTATAAACTACTATGAAAATATTACAAAGTTGAATAAAAATCAGAATTTTTAATTGATTCGAATAATTGATATATCGGACAAAAGCTCCAAAACTGTGTGTGAATTTCGTTTAAAATTTTTTTTATTTTTTAGCTCACATATTTGGTTTTTCCTCATGGGAACATTAATTTTAAACTACTATGAAAATAATTTAAATTACAATAAAAATAAAAATTACTGATCGATTCGAATGTTTTATATCGCAATCACCAGCTCTAGATCAGTGAGTTAATTGTGTATCAAAAGATTTTAATAGTGTAGTTTACAAATTTGTTTTTTTCTAATGGATACATTTATTTTAAACTGTTATGAAAATATTAAAAATTAGAATAAAAATAAAAATTATTGATCTTTTCGAATGTTTGGCATCCCAATCACCAGCTCTAGATCAGTGAGTGAATTGTGTATTAAAAGATTTTAATAGTTTAGTTTACAAATTTGTTTTTTTCTAATGGAAATATTTATTTTAAACTAGTATGAAAATATTAAAAATTAGAATAAAAATAAAAATTATTGATTGATTCGAATGTTTGATATCCCAATCACCAGATCTAGAACAGAGAGAAATTTGTATAACTAGATTTTAATAGTTTAGTTTACAAATTTGTTTTTTTTCTAATGGATACATTTAATTTAAACTATTATGAAAATATTAAAAATTAGAATAAAAATAAAAATTATTAATCTAGTCGAAAGTTTGATATCCCAATCATCAGCTCTAGATCAGTAAGTGAATTGTGTATCAAAAGATTTTAATAGTTTACAATGAAAATAATAAAAATTAGAATACAAATAAAAATTATTTATCGATTCGAATGTTTGATATCCTAATCACCAGCTCTAGATCACTGAGTGAATTGTGTATCAAAAGATTTTAATAGTTTAGTTTACAAATTAGTTTTTTCCTGATCAAAACATTTATTTTAAATCACTATGAATATATTAAAAATTAGAATAAAAATAAAAATTATTGATCGTTTCGAATGTTTGACATCGAATGTTAATGAATTGTGTATCAAAAGATTTTAATAGTTTAGTTTACAAATTTGTTTTTTTCTAATGGATACATTTATTTTAAACTATTATGAAAATATTTAAAATTATAATAATAATAAAATTTTTTGATTGATTCGAATGTTTGACATCCAAATTACCAGCTCTAGATCAGTGAGAGAATTGTGTATCAAAAGATTTGAATAGTTTAGTTTACAAATTTGTTTTTTTCTAATGGATACATTTATTTTAAACTACTATGAAAATATTAGAAATTAGAATAAAAATAAAAATTATTGATTGATTCGTATGTTTGATATCCCAATCACCAGGTCTAGATCAGTCAGTGAATTGTGTTTCAAAAGATTTTAATAGTCTAGTTTACAAATTTGTTTTTTCCTAATAGATACATTTATTTTAAACTACTATGAACATATTTAAAAGTTGAATCAAAATCAAAATTATTGAATAATGCGAACGTTTGATATCCCAATCACCAGCTTTAGAACAGGGAGTGGATTGTGTATCAAAAGATTTGAATAGTTTAGTTTACAAAATTGTTTTTTTCTAATCGATACATTAATTTAAACTTCTATGAAAATATTAAAAATTAGAATAAAACTAAAAATTACTGATCGATTCGAATGTTTGATATCCCAGTCATCAACTCTAGATCACTGAGTGAATTGTGTATCAAAAGATTTTAATATTTAAGTTTACAAATTTGTTTTTTCCTAATCGATATATTTATTTTACACTACTATGAAAATATTAAAAATTAAAATAAATATAAAAATAAATGATCGTTTCGAATGTTTGATATCCCAATCACCAGCTCTAGATTAGTGAGTGAATTGTGAATCAAAATATTTTAATAGTTTAGTTTACAAATTTGTTTTATCCTAATGGATACATTTATTTTAAACTACTATAAATATATAAAATTGTTGATAAGAATCAAAATTTTTGATCGATTCAGATGTTTGATATTCCATTCACCAGCTGTAGATAAGTAAATGAATTATGTATCAAAAGATTTAAATAGTTTAGTTTACAAATTTGTTTTTTTCTAATAGATACATTTATTTTAAACTACTATGAAAATAATAAAAAGTTGAATAAAAATCAAAATTTCTGATCAATTCGAATGTTTAGTATCTCATTCAAAAGCTCTTAAGCTGTTTGTGAATTTCGTCTAAAAATTTTTAATATTTTAGTTTAGAAATTTGTTTTTTTCTCCTAATCGATACATTTATTTTAAACTATTATGAAAATTTTAAAAATTATAATTAAAATAAAAATTACTGATCGATTCGAATGTTTGATATCTCAATCACCAGCTCTAGATCAGTGAGTGAAATTTGTATCAAAAGATTTTAATAGTTTAGTTTACAAATTTGCTTTTGTCTTATTGATACATTTATTTTAAACTACTATGAAAATTTTTAAAATTAGAATAAAAATTATTGATCGATTCGAATGTTTGATATTCCAATCACCAGGTCTAGATCAGTGAGTGAATTGCGTATCAAAACATTTTAATAGTTTAGTTTACAAATTTGTTTTTTCTAATCCAAACATTTATTATAAACTACTATGAAAATATTACAAAGTTGAATAAAAATAAAAATTTTTGATTGATTCGAATAATTGATATCTCAGTCAAAAGCTCTAAAACTGTGTGTGAATTTCGTCTTAAAAAATTTTTAATATTTTAGCTCACATATTTGGTTTTTTTTAATGGGTACATTTATTCTAAACCACTAAAAAAATAATTAAAATTAGAATAAAAATAAAAATTACTGATCGATTCGAATGTTTGATATCCCAATCACCAGCTCTAGACCAGTGAGTGAATTGTGTATCAAAAGATTTTATTATTTTAGTTTACAAATTTGTTTTTTCCAAATCGATACATTTATTTAAAACTACTATGAAAATTTTTAAAATTAGAATACAAATAAAAATTATTGATCGATTCGAATGTTTTATAATACAAATAAAAATTACTAATCGATTCGAATGTTTGATATCCCAAGTACTAAGTCTAGATCAGTCAGTGAATTGTGTATTAAAAGATTTTAATTTTTTAGTTTACAAACTTGTTTTATCCTAATGGATACATTTATTTTAAACTTCTATAAATATATAAAATAGTTGAATAAGAATCAAAATTTTTGATCGATTCAAATGTTTGATATTTCATTCACCAGCTGTAGATAAGTAAATGAATTATGTATCAAAAGATTTAAATAGTTTAGTTTACAAATTTGTTTTTTTCTAATAGATACATTTATTTTAAACTACTATGAAAATAATAAAAAGTTGAATAAAAATCAAAGTTTCTGATCAGTTCGAATGTTTAGTATCTCAATCAAAAGATCTTAAGCTGTGTGTGAAATTCGTCTAAAAATTTTTAATATTTTAGTTTAGAAATTTGTTTTTTTTCTAATCGATACATTTATTTTAAACTATTATGAAAATTTTAAAAATTATAATTAAAATAAAAATTACTGATCGATTCGAATGTTTGATATCTCAATCACCAGCTCTAGATCAGTGAGTGAAATTTGTATCAAAAGGTTTTAATAGTTTAGTTTACAAATTTGCTTTTGTCTAATTGATACATTTATTTTAAACTACTATGAAAATTTTTAAAATTAGAATAAAAATAAAAATTATAGATCGATTCGAATGTTTGATATTCCAATCACCAGGTCTAGATCAGCGAGTGAATTGCGTATCAAAACATTTTAATAGTTTACTTTACAAATTTGTTTTTTTCTAATCCAAACATTTATTATAAACTACTATGAAAATATTACAAAGTTGAATAAAAATCAGAATTTTTAATTGATTCGAATAATTGATATCTCGGACAAAAGCTCTAAAACTGTGTGTGAATTTCGTTTAAAAATTTTTTTATTTTTTAGCTCACATATTTGGTTTTTCCTCATGGGAACATTAATTTTAAACTACTATGAAAATAATTTAAATTACAATAAAAATAAAAATTACTGATCGATTCGAATGTTTTATATCGCAATCACCAGCTCTAGATCAGTGAGTTAATTGTGTATCAAAAGATTTTAATAGTGTAGTTTACAAATTTGTTTTTTTCTAATGGATACATTTATTTTAAACTGTTATGAAAATATTAAAAATTAGAATAAAAATAAAAATTATTGATCTTTTAGAATGTTTGGCATCCCAATCACCAGCTCTAGATCAGTGAGTGAATTGTGTATTAAAAGATTTTAATAGTTTAGTTTACAAATTTGTTTTTTTCTAATGGAAATATTTATTTTAAACTAGTATGAAAATATTAAAAATTAGAATAAAAATAAAAATTATTGATTGATTCGAATGTTTGATATCCCAATCACCAGATCTAGAACAGAGAGAAATTTGTATAACTAGATTTTAATAGTTTAGTTTACAAATTTGTTTTTTTTCTAATGGATACATTTAATTTAAACTATTATGAAAATATTAAAAATTAGAATAAAAATAAAAATTATTAATCTAGTCGAAAGTTTGATATCCCAATCATCAGCTCTAGATCAGTAAGTGAATTGTGTATCAAAAGATTTTAATAGTTTACAATGAAAATAATAAAAATTAGAATACAAATAAAAATTATTTATCGATTCGAATGTTTGATATCCTAATCACCAGCTCTAGATCACTGAGTGAATTGTGTATCAAAAGATTTTAATAGTTTAGTTTACAAATTAGTTTTTTCCTGATCAAAACATTTATTTTAAATCACTATGAATATATTAAAAATTAGAATAAAAATAAAAATTATTGATCGTTTCGAATGTTTGACATCGAATGTTAATGAATTGTGTATCAAAAGATTTTAATAGTTTAGTTTACAAATTTGTTTTTTTCTAATGGATACATTTATTTTAAACTATTATGAAAATATTTAAAATTATAAAAATAATAAAATTTTTTGATTGATTCGAATGTTTGACATCCAAATTACCAGCTCTAGATCAGTGAGAGAATTGTGTATCAAAAGATTTTAATAGTTTAGTTTACAAATTTGTTTTTTTCTAATGGATACATTTATTTTAAACTACTATGAAAATATTAGAAATTAGAATAAAAATAAAAATTATTGATTGATTCGTATGTTTGATATCCCAATCACCAGGTCTAGATCAGTCAGTGAATTGTGTTTCAAAAGATTTTAATAGTCTAGTTTACAAATTTGTTTTTTCCTAATAGATACATTTATTTTAAACTACTATGAACATATTTAAAAGTTGAATCAAAATCAAAATTATTGAATAATGCGAACGTTTGATATCCCAATCACCAGCTTTAGAACAGGGAGTGGATTGTGTATCAAAAGATTTGAATAGTTTAGTTTACAAAATTGTTTTTTTCTAATCGATACATTAATTTAAACTACTATGAAAATATTAAAAATTAGAATAAAACTAAAAATTACTGATCGATTCGAATGTTTGATATCCCAGTCATCAACTCTAGATCACTGAGTGAATTGTGTATCAAAAGATTTTAATATTTTAGTTTACAAATTTGTTTTTTCCTAATCGATATATTTATTTTACACTACTATGAAAATATTAAAAATTAAAATAAATATAAAAATAAATGATCGTTTCGAATGTTTGATATCCCAATCACCAGCTCTAGATTAGTGAGTGAATTGTGAATCAAAATATTTTAATAGTTTAGTTTACAAATTTGTTTTATCCTAATGGATACATTTATTTTAAACTACTATAAATATATAAAATTGTTGATAAGAATCAAAATTTTTGATCGATTCAGATGTTTGATATTCCATTCACCAGCTGTAGATAAGTAAATGAATTATGTATCAAAAGATTTAAATAGTTTAGTTTACAAATTTGTTTTTTTCTAATAGATACATTTATTTTAAACTACTATGAAAATAATAAAAAGTTGAATAAAAATCAAAATTTCTGATCAATTCGAATGTTTAGTATCTCATTCAAAAGCTCTTAAGCTGTTTGTGAATTTCGTCTAAAAATTTTTAATATTTTAGTTTAGAAATTTGTTTTTTTCTCCTAATCGATACATTTATTTTAAACTATTATGAAAATTTTAAAAATTATAATTAAAATAAAAATTACTGATCGATTCGAATGTTTGATATCTCAATCACCAGCTCTAGATCAGTGAGTGAAATTTGTATCAAAAGATTTTAATAGTTTAGTTTACAAATTTGCTTTTGTCTTATTGATACATTTATTTTAAACTACTATGAAAATTTTTAAAATTAGAATAAAAATTATTGATCGATTCGAATGTTTGATATTCCAATCACCAGGTCTAGATCAGTGAGTGAATTGCGTATCAAAACATTTTAATAGTTTAGTTTACAAATTTGTTTTTTCTAATCCAAACATTTATTATAAACTACTATGAAAATATTACAAAGTTGAATAAAAATAAAAATTTTTGATTGATTCGAATAATTGATATCTCAGTCAAAAGCTCTAAAACTGTGTGTGAATTTCGTCTTAAAAAATTTTTAATATTTTAGCTCACATATTTGGTTTTTTTTAATGGGTACATTTATTCTAAACCACTAAAAAAATAATTAAAATTAGAATAAAAATAAAAATTACTGATCGATTCGAATGTTTGATATCCCAATCACCAGCTCTAGACCAGTGAGTGAATTGTGTATCAAAAGATTTTATTATTTTAGTTTACAAATTTGTTTTTTCCAAATCGATACATTTATTTAAAACTACTATGAAAATTTTTAAAATTAGAATACAAATAAAAATTATTGATCGATTCGAATGTTTTATAATACAAATAAAAATTACTAATCGATTCGAATGTTTGATATCCCAAGTACTAAGTCTAGATCAGTCAGTGAATTGTGTATTAAAAGATTTTAATTTTTTAGTTTACAAACTTGTTTTATCCTAATGGATACATTTATTTTAAACTTCTATAAATATATAAAATAGTTGAATAAGAATCAAAATTTTTGATCGATTCAAATGTTTGATATTTCATTCACCAGCTGTAGATAAGTAAATGAATTATGTATCAAAAGATTTAAATAGTTTAGTTTACAAATTTGTTTTTTTCTAATAGATACATTTATTTTAAACTACTATGAAAATAATAAAAAGTTGAATAAAAATCAAAGTTTCTGATCAGTTCGAATGTTTAGTATCTCAATCAAAAGATCTTAAGCTGTGTGTGAAATTCGTCTAAAAATTTTTAATATTTTAGTTTAGAAATTTGTTTTTTTTCTAATCGATACATTTATTTTAAACTATTATGAAAATTTTAAAAATTATAATTAAAATAAAAATTACTGATCGATTCGAATGTTTGATATCTCAATCACCAGCTCTAGATCAGTGAGTGAAATTTGTATCAAAAGGTTTTAATAGTTTAGTTTACAAATTTGCTTTTGTCTAATTGATACATTTATTTTAAACTACTATGAAAATTTTTAAAATTAGAATAAAAATAAAAATTATAGATCGATTCGAATGTTTGATATTCCAATCACCAGGTCTAGATCAGCGAGTGAATTGCGTATCAAAACATTTTAATAGTTTACTTTACAAATTTGTTTTTTTCTAATCCAAACATTTATTATAAACTACTATGAAAATATTACAAAGTTGAATAAAAATCAGAATTTTTAATTGATTCGAATAATTGATATCTCGGACAAAAGCTCTAAAACTGTGTGTGAATTTCGTTTAAAAATTTTTTTATTTTTTAGCTCACATATTTGGTTTTTCCTCATGGGAACATTAATTTTAAACTACTATGAAAATAATTTAAATTACAATAAAAATAAAAATTACTGATCGATTCGAATGTTTTATATCGCAATCACCAGCTCTAGATCAGTGAGTTAATTGTGTATCAAAAGATTTTAATAGTGTAGTTTACAAATTTGTTTTTTTCTAATGGATACATTTATTTTAAACTGTTATGAAAATATTAAAAATTAGAATAAAAATAAAAATTATTGATCTTTTAGAATGTTTGGCATCCCAATCACCAGCTCTAGATCAGTGAGTGAATTGTGTATTAAAAGATTTTAATAGTTTAGTTTACAAATTTGTTTTTTTCTAATGGAAATATTTATTTTAAACTAGTATGAAAATATTAAAAATTAGAATAAAAATAAAAATTATTGATTGATTCGAATGTTTGATATCCCAATCACCAGATCTAGAACAGAGAGAAATTTGTATAACTAGATTTTAATAGTTTAGTTTACAAATTTGTTTTTTTTCTAATGGATACATTTAATTTAAACTATTATGAAAATATTAAAAATTAGAATAAAAATAAAAATTATTAATCTAGTCGAAAGTTTGATATCCCAATCATCAGCTCTAGATCAGTAAGTGAATTGTGTATCAAAAGATTTTAATAGTTTACAATGAAAATAATAAAAATTAGAATACAAATAAAAATTATTTATCGATTCGAATGTTTGATATCCTAATCACCAGCTCTAGATCACTGAGTGAATTGTGTATCAAAAGATTTTAATAGTTTAGTTTACAAATTAGTTTTTTCCTGATCAAAACATTTATTTTAAATCACTATGAATATATTAAAAATTAGAATAAAAATAAAAATTATTGATCGTTTCGAATGTTTGACATCGAATGTTAATGAATTGTGTATCAAAAGATTTTAATAGTTTAGTTTACAAATTTGTTTTTTTCTAATGGATACATTTATTTTAAACTATTATGAAAATATTTAAAATTATAAAAATAATAAAATTTTTTGATTGATTCGAATGTTTGACATCCAAATTACCAGCTCTAGATCAGTGAGAGAATTGTGTATCAAAAGATTTTAATAGTTTAGTTTACAAATTTGTTTTTTTCTAATGGATACATTTATTTTAAACTACTATGAAAATATTAGAAATTAGAATAAAAATAAAAATTATTGATTGATTCGTATGTTTGATATCCCAATCACCAGGTCTAGATCAGTCAGTGAATTGTGTTTCAAAAGATTTTAATAGTCTAGTTTACAAATTTGTTTTTTCCTAATAGATACATTTATTTTAAACTACTATGAACATATTTAAAAGTTGAATCAAAATCAAAATTATTGAATAATGCGAACGTTTGATATCCCAATCACCAGCTTTAGAACAGGGAGTGGATTGTGTATCAAAAGATTTGAATAGTTTAGTTTACAAAATTGTTTTTTTCTAATCGATACATTAATTTAAACTACTATGAAAATATTAAAAATTAGAATAAAACTAAAAATTACTGATCGATTCGAATGTTTGATATCCCAGTCATCAACTCTAGATCACTGAGTGAATTGTGTATCAAAAGATTTTAATATTTTAGTTTACAAATTTGTTTTTTCCTAATCGATATATTTATTTTACACTACTATGAAAATATTAAAAATTAAAATAAATATAAAAATAAATGATCGTTTCGAATGTTTGATATCCCAATCACCAGCTCTAGATTAGTGAGTGAATTGTGAATCAAAATATTTTAATAGTTTAGTTTACAAATTTGTTTTTTTCTAATGGATACATTTATTTTAAACTACTACGAAATATTAAAAATTAGGATTAAAATATATATTATTGATCAATGCGAATGTATGATATCATTTATTTTAAACTACTATGAAAATATTAAATATTATAATAAAAATAAAAATTACTTATCGGTTCGAATGTTTGATATCCCAATCACTAAGTCTAGACCAGTCAGTGAATTGTGTATTTATAGATTTTAATATTTTAGTTTACAAACTTGTTTTTTCCTAATGGATACATTTATTTTAAACTACTATAAATATATAAAATTGTTGATAAGAATCAAAATTTTTGATCGATTCAGATGTTTGATATTCCATTCACCAGCTGTAGATAAGTAAATGAATTATGTATCAAAAGATTTAAATAGTTTAGTTTACAAATTTGTTTTTTTCTAATAGATACATTTATTTTAAACTACTATGAAAATAATAAAAAGTTGAATAAAAATCAAAATTTCTGATCAATTCGAATGTTTAGTATCTCATTCAAAAGCTCTTAAGCTGTTTGTGAATTTCGTCTAAAAATTTTTAATATTTTAGTTTAGAAATTTGTTTTATCTCCTAATCGATACATTTATTTTAAACTATTATGAAAATTTTAAAAATTATAATTAAAATAAAAATTACTGATCGATTCGAATGTTTGATATCTCAATCACCAGCTCTAGATCAGTGAGTGAAATTTGTATCAAAAGATTTTAATAGTTTAGTTTACAAATTTGCTTTTGTCTTATTGATACATTTATTTTAAACTACTATGAAAATTTTTAAAATTAGAATAAAAATTATTGATCGATTCGAATGTTTGATATTTCAATCACCAGGTCTAGATCAGTGAGTGAATTGCGTATCAAAACATTTTAATAGTTTAGTTTACAAATTTGTTTTTTCTAATCCAAACATTTATTATAAACTACTATGAAAATATTACAAAGTTGAATAAAAATAAAATTTTTTGATTGATTCGAATAATTGATATCTCAGTCAAAAGCTCTAAAACTGTGTGTGAATTTCGTCTTAAAAAATTTTTAATATTTTAGCTCACATATTTGGTTTTTTTTAATGGGTACATTTATTCTAAACCACTAAAAAAATAATTTAAATTAGAATAAAAATAAAAATTACTGATCGATTCGAATGTTTGATATCCCAATCACCAGCTCTGGATCAGTGTGTAAATTGTGTATCAAAAGATTTTAATAGTTTAGTTTACAAATTTGTTTTTTTCTAATGGATACATTTATTTTAAACTACTATGAAGATATTAAAAATTAGAATAAAAAAAAAATTATTGATCTTTTCGAATGTTTGGCATCCCAATCACCAGCTCTAGATCAGTGAGTGAATTGTGTATTAAAAGATTTTAATAGTTTAGTTTACAAATTTGTTTTTTTCTAATCGATACATTTTTTTTAAACTACTATGAAAATTTTTAAAATTAGAATAAAAATAAAAATTATTGATCTATTTGAATATTTTATATCCCAATCACCAGGTCTAGATCAGTGAGTGAATTGCGTATCAAAACATTTTAATAGTTTACTTTACAAATTTGTTTTTTTCTAATCCAAACATTTATTATAAACTAGGTTAATACACTGCGACTCGGTGGTCGCTGTTCTTGCGTTCTTTAAGTACAAGTTTCTGTATTCTTGTATCATGAGGAGAGTGTTCTCTATTCAGTTCTGTAATATTCACGGATTGTAGACAAACTTTGCACCCGTGAAACACCATACAGCTTCTCACCGAGACCAAAATTTTGAACTTTCTGCTACACCGGCAGGTGAGGCGGCTGAAATGTTAGTGCAACTTTAAAGCAACACAGCTTGTAGATCAGGCTACGAGAATACCAGATCGCGTCAGTTCTCCTTTAGTAAACTCTGACCAGCGGGATTTCCAATGTCGTGGTCATGCAAAGTGAATGTTCCTCCTAAACTTCGATTATGGCAAAAAATGTGAATTGGGGATGAATGAACAAGTTCTTTCAAGTGTTTGAAAGGTCCTCTAGTTTTGTTTTCGGTAATACTGATAGTGCAGCCATTTTGGTTTCGACTGTGATTCTCACGGGAATGGAACAAACTATCCCCTACAGTTTCTCAATAAAAAAACAAACAATCCTTGGCATAATCACGATTGCAGAACAACAACCGCCAATTAGCCTCTCACGACAAGAAACCTAGCAACGCGAATGATGTCGCAAGCTAAAAGGAATTATCAAAAAAAAGTTTGAGAAGAGTTTCGGTAGATCATACAGCAAAGCTATGGCAATCGGACCATTTCGTCCTTTGTTAGCAAAGTAGAGGAAAACTTCTTGAATAGTATGAAATCATCAATACCACTTCTGGTTTATCAATCTGGTGAATTACAAGTCATTGCACTCTATATCTCGAAATTATTTGATCGCGTGTGGCACAAGGGTTTGCTGAGCTAATTGAGGGCCTTCACGGTTCGTTAATTTTATGGTTTGCAAATTTTCTGCTCTGGTGTTCTTCAGGGATCCGCCCTTTCTCCAACCCTTTTGCTAATTTTTAATTTTTTTTCTGAACTCTGCAATATGTTCTGGGGCCAAAGCTCTCCCAACTCTTTCGCAGTTAATTTTTTAACGTCCTACCTTACGCCGTCACCAGCCAAATTGAGGACGCACGAATACAGGTTCGATTTTAAACCCATCTGCACATTGCATTGCTCCAGCCAGCCTGCACTGACATGGACGATGGTTCGGCCCATGGATTCTGCACTCCAACAGGGGGTCATAGTTGTGTTCATCGTCATCACCGATCGAAATCAGGTGATGAAAAATCCCTTTTGCAACCCTCCCCCGTTGGGATTCGAACCAGGTACCTCCCGTCCCAAACACCGCAGCTTTAACCACTGCGCCAATTGCTCGGTTGCTAACTTTCATCAATGATCTTCTATCAGCAACTCATTTTGCACCTCTTAGTGTTTTTCTTCTTTTTCATTATTCTTCAATTATATTCTTGGATGGAGCAATCAAGCCAACATAGTTGAATTTAATTCTAACAAATTTCAATCCTGTGTTTTTTCTGGTCGATCATTTGGCTTTTCGCCATCTTTTCTAGCTGGTAAATCCTGCTTGGCTACGTCTGACATATTTGAGATTTTCGGCTTAATAATATCAAAAAGAATATCTGAGACTGAACAAATAAACAATGCAGCAATTAATGCAGCCAGATGCCAAAAACTCATCTGACTGCACTCGATCGAAGCCAAAACCGAGCATCTCGAATGATTAAGGACGTAATATTATTATCTAATGTTGATTCTCTTTCCTATTGGCGTTATGTGGGAGACTTTTGCATGTTTTACAAGTTCTTTCATGGTCATCGTTCATCGGAACTTTAAGGATTTATGCCTGTTTTGTCAGGACCCACGCGTAATTCGAGACGTTCTATGCACCGATACAATCTGGAAATCAAATTCGCGAGGACCAATAAATTTAAAAACTCATTTTTGGTTGAGAGAATAGGCGAATGTGGAATGAAGTGAGCGAACAGACGTTCCCCTTGAAATACAATTTACAGAAATTCACACTTAATATCAAAAGATTCCCTTCTAATCATTTCTTTACCTTTTGCAGTAGTGCTGTGTGTTTGTTGCTAGAACAGAAACATTTATTCTAAGTTTTTAGGACATTTGTGCTAAGGACATTTATAAAATAAAAAAAATAAAACAAAAAAGGCAGATTTCCAATATTTCAAAAACGCGTCTTGTCACTGGCAACCGTGCTTTGTATATTTTAGGTGTTTACTGCTAGAGTCAAATTACCTTGCAAATGATGACAAATTTAAGTTGTACAAGGTGTTGATCAGACCTGCTGTCATGAAACAGTTTGTTTTGTTGAAGGATGCAATTCATTAATTATTATGTATTATAGTATGTATCCCCTATACATAAATTTAAATTTTTCTGGCAAAACGGAATGCTGAAATATTAGTTAGTATAAAAGAAAGTTTGCCAGTCCAAAGTGTCATGTATAAATCTTATTAAAGTTAAATTGGAGAAGTTCCATATATTACTACATACAGATATATTTTAATAGAGCTACAGTAGAACTGCGATTTAATTACAATTGGAAAACATTTATCATCGTTTTCTTCCTTTTTTGGATACCTTATACCGTAAATCAAATTCATTGGAAATATAAAATGAGTTAGATTTACAATATAGGATAAAGAAGATTTAGAAAAAACACAGGAGTTGTTTGAAAATCTTTATAAATATATTTGGGAGAAGCTATATGCAAAGAATTCTTGACACAATAAAAATATGGCCCAGTTTCGTGGATATTGTTGAAAGACTTCTTAAATTTAAGCCTTTTTAATGTATAGTATCCATAAATTTAAAAGATCAAGGCTAATCATTCGAGTTCCTTTCACATTAAATTTTAAACTTTAATTTTTACTTACATGCATCGATCATATGATAGCACTATGTTATTCAAAAATGCACTTACCTAAAATAAATGAGAAATGAAAAAAGATTAAGCATATATTATGTTTATCAAATTGTTTTATGTTTTATGTTTAATTTTTAAGCCAATTGAATTTAAAGTCAAAAAGTTTAGTTAGAGTTTAGTAACCATTTTAAAAATTGTACAATTTTACTGGGTATCTTCTAACTCTCGAGTCACGCCTCTTTTATGCTATCTATGCTTTGAAAAAAAAACAACATATCGAGAGTATTTTTTGTGTCACATAAAATAATTTCTTATGTTTCATGTTCTTATATGCTCCCAAATTCCAAATTAATGCCCATTTTTTGTTAAACGAAAGAATGTGTAAACATTGGAACTAAATAAGAACCAAAATTTAGAGTCTTCAATTGTCTCTCGTTACGTACAGACCAAAAAAATAAAGGAAGAAATAAAATAAAATTAATATAAAATAATTAAAAAATATTAAAGTATTAATAATTGTAATAAAATTAATTAAATAAATTTAAATTAAAATTAAAACTAAAATTAAAAACTTTTTCGGTAAAATTCATTCAAAAATATAATGGGAGCCCTAGTAGGGGGCTACCCAATTATTTCGGTATCGCGATTTCACAGCGATCTGAATTAAACTTCTGTTAATTATAATAAAAAAAAATTATTTCTATGAACTACAATTCAGTGTTAAAAAAATTATAAAAAATATAGTGGAGCTCTCATTTTTATGTGCAAGAGACTCATATACGTGCCGTTAATCAAATTTGTATTAATAGTGATATAGTTAGTGCCTTATATACATTCATAAGAGTACAGTGTGTGTGTGTGTCCCCTAAAAAAAGACACCCTATTCACGGGGTAACTCAATTTCTCATTGAGAAAGATTGAATTTTCTTTAAACATTCAAATATATTTTTTTTTTTTTTTTTTTTTTAAACTTTCAATTATTTTCGTGCAATTATCTGTCAAAAATTTTTATAAGAGTCCTTGATTCAAAAAAAAATTAAATAAAATAAAATTATTTTTCAACTTGTTTGACTAACGTCAAGCTACTATTTTGGTGAACATAAATAGTGCAACAATATAAATATATATTCATATATTATATAGTTTAAATATATATTAAAAAATAAAAACAAAAAATATTTCAAGCAGCCGGTATGTACCGGCATATAAATTAGTAAATCTTAGTTTAAAAAAAAATATAAATAAAGCTTTAACAATGAATGAATATATTCAACCATGCGATGAAAAATCGTTACCATTTAAAACATCATCACCAGTGTTAAATAACGATGAAATGAACCAACTAGATGAAAATTTAATACTAAAATCATCCTCAACAGCGCCATCAAAAACAATATCATCAACTGCAAAGAAGCAAATAACTTCACGACCAAATAAAAGAGCATCACTCGCCGAAAATAGTCCGGGTGAGTTTTTCAATTTAAAAAACACTATCAGCAATCTAAATAATGAAATAAAAATTCTAAAAGAGCAATTGGCCAATGCTCACAGCAATAATTTTATTAAAACCATATCATCAAACATCGCGCCGGGCAATATTAATAAGAATATTAATAACATATCTTTTTTATCAGAAAACTCTTTTGCTCCACTAATTCAAGAGATTGACGAATTTGAAAATGAGGCAAACTCAATGTTAGGTGATCAATCACAAAATGACGACCACGATAATAGCTTTGAAACAGTTAAAAAAAGAATTCGAAACAAAAACACAGATACCAATACTATCATTAATAAATCGAACAATAACAATAATAAAATTAATAACAATAATAATAATAATCAAAGCAAGAAAAATTTCCATTTAAACAATAATAACAGTAAAAGTAATAATACAAATAATAACGCATCGGTGTCAGCAACAGCAACAGCAGACGTACCATCTACATTAGCATCAGAGAAACCAAAAAGACAAAGGCGACCACCACCATTACATATCTTTGGCCAAGATATCAAAAACACGTGTTACAGCTGTTCATACACATACATATTCACTTAATGAATATTTTCGTTTGATCATTAATTTTTTTTATTTGCGATTACCGGGATTAACCCGTTAGATATTTTTGGTATAAAAAGGCAAAATTTTTGGCACGGAGGACAGTATTTTTTTGGATATTTTCAAGTATGGCTCGATGTTACACATCATACTAAATAGTTGAGAAGTTGACTTAAAACAATATTTTAAAGTGCATTAAAAAAAAAAAAAATTTAAAGTGACCAAAATGGATTTTAGTTAAAGAAAAAAAAATAAATAAATAAACACTTCGATAGTGTTTAAAAGAAGCATTTGGCAAATAAAAGTGTTTATATAAAAAAAAGAACTTAATAAAACCACAATAATTTCATAATTTTTTTGTGGTACCTAAAATTCTAAAATAAAATCACGTGGTCATAAAAATTAAATTATATGGCACAAGTATTGTGTTTTTTTTTTGTGATTGTAAAAGAAAATTCACGAACAAATTACTAAAATTAATTTAAATTAAAACTCAATTATATCTAAAATTGTAATTATTACGTATGTGTAATCATAAATGTGAATATACGTCCTCTAGCTATGGTACAGCTATGTAAAAAAAAACTACTATAAACATTCGTCAACGTACTAGCATTCTTAAAAAAAAAAAAAAATAAATAAATATATCCAGTTTAATATAATTTTTACCTATTGAATGGAATAATTTTCGGTTCAAAGTTTAATGAATACGAAGAAACAACATTACGTCATTTCAATTTTATCAAAAAACGAATTTAACGGGTGGTGCGATGAGGATTATTTTTATAAACCACAACAACAACAACAACAAATAAAGACTGTATTAATATAAATTAAAGGCGCATGAAGGTGTAGGGTATATGTAAGTTTTTTTTTTACAATTTTATAAAATTTATTTACTTTTCACAATTTTTTTGTTATTATTAATATTAGTTAAGGTAGTTAAGTTAGTTAAGGATTTTTTTTTTTAAAACAAGTTGTATTATTATTATTGAAATTTTTTTGGTTTAGTTTGTTTCTTATATTTGGTTTGTTGTTATTGTTAGTCAATATTTTTTTTATCGTTCTATTAAAAAGTTAACTACAAAAATAATGGAGTAATGTTTTTTTTCAAATTGGTGATGTGGATAAACGAAGACCCCTAGTGTATTTAGAATTTTTTTTTGTGTTTAACCATTACCTTTACACGTACGATTTGTTCTGTATCCATATAAATTGTGACAAGTAATTGGACCTCCCAAGCCGATGAGCTAATCTTTTAATTATACGTGTAGTCACAATAGGACAGTAACAAAATGGCGCCGAAACAGGGACCAAGCACATGTCGTTTGTTAAGATCACGTCCACGTGGTTTAGTTGCTGTTATGTAAACCACATGTTGATGTAGCATAATTTTTTTTTAACAGTTTTTTTATGGTCGACCTAAAAAGTCATCCAAGCAGCTTCACTGCTTAACACTGGCTTCTTATAAACCGCTTAAAATATTCGTTAAAACAGTTTTTCCATTTAATTAATTTTTACTATATTTTCTCTCTATTTAGCGGCTAGTGGCCTATTGTCAGTTTTTTTTTCATCCAAATATAATTTAGTTGTTTTTTTTTTGTATTAGTCAATCCCATAATTATAAACTTGTGTATTGATCACTGATTGATTAAACGGGAGTTGATACATGAAGATTTCATGAGTTCCTCTGGTTTATTCAGTTATGGCATTCTACACAGGAGAGTTTAAATTTCCCTTACTTTTGTTTTTTTTCCCACTTCCTTCCTTACAGCAAGTGTGAAATCACATGATTGAATTTTCAGCTTCTAACTTTGATTGAGTATCAAAAAGAAGATTATTGATTTATCTCAAAGTTATTTGATGAAACATCTCATGATAATTTTAATGCTATGCTATCCTTTTCTTCTAATCACAGGGCAGTCCTAATATTCACATCACCAAAATTTATTAAATTATATAATATATATCGTTGCGCGTTTGCGTATATTTTGCTTTAATATTTGTAATAATATTTTTGAAATTGTACATATATTTTTTTTTATTTTCAATTTTCACCAATTTATTGATAGTGGTGAAAGAAACATTTTTTTTCATAAGTTCATAAGTTTTTTTTTGAAATCATAATCGGTGGTTTAGTTAATTTGGTGAAAGCTTATGTCACCTATAGATTATAATATATAGTATTTGCGTTACTATTTTTCTAATTTAGAAAAATTATTATTATTATTAGTTTCTTTTTGCTTTGCTATAATTGTCTAAGTTAGTCCAAGAAATCAATCTGGTTAACAAAATTTTGAAATTTATTGAATATTTAGTACAATAATGATTTAATTTAATTAATACATACGAAACATTGACATATTAAATTTTCAAAGATGGATGCATTAACGTATCTCTCAAACTTATTGACATCAGAACAAGAAGTAGAGTATAAAGTAAGAGGGTTGTCTAGTAGCAATCCTGATTCACATAATTTATTGTGCGATTATTTAACGGCGGAGTTTTCAAAGAGAAGTATATCTCCCAAAGAAACTCATGTGAAGACTAGACCTGAGCTAGAGGTGGAATTATGCAGAGTAAAAATGGATGAATGGTCTAGACTAGTTGAAGAACAAGGAATCTCACCACCAATTGGTATTGTAACATCCGGGTTAATAAAATCAGTCCATTACAGAGATAGAGTTCAGAGAATAATAAATACGTTTGGTGATATCAGTAATGCCACCAATATTTTAAGTAATTGGCGTAGATTATATAATTGGTTTACCAAATTATGGCAAGAATTTCAAAATATATCTTCAAAGACGATCATGGTAGAACGCAAAGAAATTGAAGTGGTTTCAGTAGATGACCAGGAAGCTTTGGATAAAGAGTATCATTCGACTCCAACATCTAGTAAAAAAGTATCAGCAGAAAAAAGGGTAGAAGAATCACCTACTAAACAAATTTATACGTCGAAACCTTCTACATCACATAGTGAACAGTTTGAAGATCCAATAAAAACTGATACTTCGATTATAAGTTCGCGTATGCCACCAATAACCAATATAGATTTAAAGCAACCTGTTGCAGATTTTTTTGCAAGGGTAAATAATATTCATCCAATTAGTCACCAGGAGTCTTCTATTACACAAAAGGCATATTTACCAAATCAACCTAGCACCGTGTTTTCAAACAAGCATAATGAAGCAATCCGAAATGCTGAATATCTTCAGACACATAAACAGGCGCAAGACTATCATCAACCTGCCACTCAGTTTAATATGAATAACTTGTATAAAGTTAAACATACTTGGAACCTGTCTTTTGATGGAGAGAATAAGACTTCGAGTGTGCATGACTTCATTCAGCGAATGGAACAGTATGCTAGAGATGATGGGTTACCTGAGAATATACTACCAAAAGTTTTACATTTATTCTTATCCAAAACTGCTGATGATTGGTACTATGTGTATAAGAGTGATAATCCGAATACTGATTGGCCTTCGATGCGCCACGCTATGCTGTCATATTTCAGTAGTTACGACTACGATGATGAAGTACTAGAACAAATATGTCGAAGAATGCAAGAGAAGCGAGAGTCGTTTAGCAGTTTTATGTTATCAGTACAAAAACTAAACACAAGACTTACGACTAGGCTAACACAAAAGCAACTAATTTCAAGACTTTGCCACAATATGATTCCTGCGCTCAAAAATGTGACGTTACCTCACCAAAACTCAATAAGAACCTTAGACGAGCTGCGAATTCTATGTCAGAGATATGAAGCAATGTGGGATCAGACGGGGTATGACCCGAGACATTTTCACGATTCTTTAGGTAGGCGTAGGCACATCAACGAATTAAACACTGAAAATGAGGCCACGGAGGATTTTTCAAATTTAGGTTATAATAATCCTTTGATGTCTACAAATAAAAATGCTGAGCCAAATATCAATGCGTTTAATACAAACAATGTTCAAAGACAATTTTCAGTGAACAATTCCACCTTGCAACTGATTTGTTGGAATTGCAAAGACTTAGGTCATAAATATCAAGATTGTAAGCAACCATTTACTGACATTTTTTGTTTTGGTTGTGGAGCATCAAACTTCCGGAAACCTTTCTGTCCTAACTGTCAGAGCAAACCGATGGAAAACTACCGACCGGGTGTGACTTTGGCGAGAAGACCACATTCGGATCCGATAAAACATCAGTCCGCAAGGAAAGAGATGAGTCCTTCGCCAATACCAAAACAGTAAATAAGGTAAATTCAATTAAATTAAATAAAATCAATAGCAAACCACACATACAACGATCAATTCGTTATTTTAGATACAAACGTATCATGATAAGACATTGTATTTCAGCAATTATTAAATCTATAGCCCCAAATGATCCACGATTGCAAGCAAAAGTTTGTATTGCATCAACAACTATGCATGGCCTTTTAGACACTGGAGCATCAGTTAGTGTGTTGGGTAGAAATTCTGTAGAGTTTTTAAAATCTTCCAATATAAAATACACAAAACTAAATTCAAGCATTTCAACAGCTGATGGAACCTTAAATAAAATCGAAGGTTATGTTACACTTCCAGTTACATTCGGGGAACAAACCAAAAACATACAGTTTTGTATTGTACCAACTCTGAAATCTCCTTTGTATCTAGGTATTGATTTCTGGAATAAGTTCAATCTAACTCCTAAATTTTCCATTGAAGAAATATCGTCAACATATACAGAAAATAATAAAATGCACATTTTGGACCCACATGATAAAGAAAAATTGGACAAAGTAATTGCACAATTTCCTTCCTTCGAGAAAAACGGTCTAGGTAAAACGCACTTATATTCCCACGAAATTGATATAGATCCGAGCAGTAAACCTATTAAACAGAGGTACTACCCTATCTCGCCAGTGATTCAAAAAGACCTGTATGAAGAAATAGACCGAATGTTGAAGTTAAATGTAATCGAAGTCAGCAAAAGTTCTTGGAGCTCGCCAGTTACTTTGGTTAAGAAAGCGAATGGGAAGAGTAGACTTTGTTTAGATGCCAGAAAATTGAATTCAGTGACCCAGAAAGATGCATACCCGCTTCCAATTATCGACGGACTATTAGGACGATTAAACGAGACAAAATACATTACAGGACTTGACTTGAAGGACGCGTTTTGGCAGATACCACTTGCGGAATCTGCCAAAGACAAAACTGCGTTTACCGTACCTGGGCGACCGCTTTACCAGTTGTTCAAAGTTATGCCTTTTGGGCTGTGTAATGCAGCCCAATCCATGTGCCGACTGATGCACCAAGTCATTCCACACGAATTACATGACAATATCTTTGTCTACTTGGATGATTTGTTGATCATCAGCGGTACAAAAGAAAGACACTTTGAACTGTTAGAGTTGGTTGCAGACCTACTACAGAAGGCTAATCTAACTATAAACATCGAAAAAAGTCGATTTATGATGAAAGAGATCAAATATCTTGGCTATTTAGTCGGAGAAAATGGTTTAAAGACTGATCCTCAGAAAATTGATGCTATAGTAAATTTACCAGTGCCAACAAACATTCGACAAACTAGACGACTTCTTGGGATGGCAGGCTGGTATAGACGTTTTATAAGTAATTTTTCTGCAGTAACGGCTTCTATAAGCGATTGTTTAAAAAAAGGCAAATTTAAATGGACAAGCGAAGCTCAATATGCATTCGAATATTTAAAAAAATGTTTAACTTCCGCTCCGGTTCTAGTCAATCCAGTATATGATGAACCATTTTTCATTAGATGCGATGCAAGCACAGAAGGGGTCGGTGCTGTATTATTTCAAAAAGATGACGAGAAGAATGAAAAACCAATTGCTTATATGTCACAAAAATTGAATAAAGCTCAGAGAAATTATACAATAACTGAATTAGAATGTTTAGCGGCAATACTCGCAATAAAAAAATTTCGTCCCTACATTGATGGCTATGAATTTACACTGATTACTGATCATGCTAGTCTTAAGTGGCTAATGAACCAGCGCGACCTAAGCGGTAGACTGGTGAGGTGGAGTCTCAAGCTTCAAGGGTACCGATTTAAAATTGAACACCAAAAAGGGAAAGACAATGTCATCCCGGATACATTATCACGAATTTATTGTGATTCCATTGAAGAATTAGAATCCAGTATACTTAAAATTCCAAACTTTTTGAAAAACGCAGAAGCTTTTGAGGAGATCGAGTATGTTAAATTGCGTGAGAACATAATTTCTAATCCTAACGAATTCCCTGCGTTCAAAGTAAACGAAAATCTAATTTTCATCGGACTGGAACCTAAGAAACATGATGAACTTTCAGATTTGTCGGTGTGGAAAATGTGGATACCTAGTGCAATGCGACAGGACCTAATAAAACAACACCATGATGATCCAATGTCCTCTCACGGGGGTATAGTAAAGACTTTAGAGAAGCTAAGACGACTTTATTTTTGGCCTTTGATGGCAAAACAGGTTAAAGAATATGTTTTAAACTGTTTAATATGCAAAACAACTAAGTCTGAGAATTACGTGACACGTCCACCAATGGGGAAACCTTATACTATCGAGCGACCGTGGCAAAGGATGTATATTGATCTGTTGGGTCCATATCCACGTTCAAGCAGAGGAAAAACAGTGATTTTAATTGTAGTTGATCACTTAACAAAATTCGTTCTATTAAAACCACTCACTAAAGCTACTACTCAACAAATTGTAGAATATTTAAAGAATGATTTATTTTGTGTATTTGGAGAGCCGCATACTATTCATTCGGACAATGGTAGTCAATTTAAAAGTTCCGAGTACAAGAATCTTTTAGGTGAATTTGGGGTAACAGACTCAAAAACTGCGATATACGCACCACAGTCAAACGCATCAGAAAGAGTGAACCGTTCTATTCTTTGCGCCATACGTGCATACATCACGGAGAAGCACACAAAATGGGACCAACACTTACATGAAATAGCTTGTGCTTTAAGAAATGGTATTCATGAATCGATACAAAGCTCACCACATTTTATGCTATTTGGCTACCATAAAATAAATCATGCTGATGACTATCAAACGTTAAAGCAACTAGGAGCCTTATCCGAGGGAGAAATAATGTTACCATTACCATTAAGACTACAGCTAATTCATGATAGAGCGAAGTTACAAATAGCTCAAGCATATGAGAAAAGTTCAAAAAGATACAACCTAAGAAGTAGGCCTATTCAATTTGTAGTTGACCAAAGAGTGTTTGTGCGCACTCATCCTCAGAGTGATTCTGAAAAAAAAATTTGTTCTAAGTTCGCTCCTAGATTCATTGAAGGAAGAATAACCAGAAGGGTAGGCCATGTAAATTACGAAATCTGTGATAAATATAATAAGAAATTAGGTGTGTTTCACGCAAAAGACATTCGGCTTTAATGGCAATCAAATTCCATTTAACTCAAAGATCGCTTGTTGCAGATTCTAATAACTTCTGGCGATTAGTAATTAGAACCTGTGTTTGTTACAGCTGTTCATACACATACATATTCACTTAATGAATATTTTCGTTTGATCATTAATTTTTTTTATTTGCGATTACCGGGATTAACCCGTTAGATATTTTTGGTATAAAAAGGCAAAATTTTTGGCACGGAGGACAGTATTTTTTTGGATATTTTCAAGTATGGCTCGATGTTACACATCATACTAAATAGTTGAGAAGTTGACTTAAAACAATATTTTAAAGTGCATTAAAAAAAAAAATAATTTAAAGTGACCAAAATGGATTTTAGTTAAAGAAAAAAAAATAAATAAATAAACACTTCGATAGTGTTTAAAAGAAGCATTTGGCAAATAAAAGTGTTTATATAAAAAAAAGAGCTTAATAAAACCACAATAATTTCATAATTTTTTTGTGGTACCTAAAAATCTAAAATAAAATCACGTGGTCATAAAAATTAAATTATATGGCACAAGTATTGTGTTTTTTTTTTTTGTGATTGTAAAAGAAAATTCACGAACAAATTACTAAAATTAATTTAAATTAAAACTCAATTATATCTAAAATTGTAATTATTACGTATGTGTAATCATAAATGTGAATATACGTCCTCTAGCTATGGTACAGCTATGTAAAAAAAAAACTACTATAAACATTCGTCAACGTACTAGCATTCTTAAAAAAAAAAAAAATAAATAAATATATCCAGTTTAATATAATTTTTACCTATTGAATGGAATAATTTTCGGTTCAAAGTTTAATGAATACGAAGAAACAACATTACGTCATTTCAATTTTATCAAAAAACGAATTTAACGGGTGGTGCGATGAGGATTATTTTTATAAACCACAACAACAACAACAACAAATAAAGACTGTATTAATATAAATTAAAGGCGCATGAAGGTGTAGGGTATATGTAAGTTTTTTTTTTTACAATTTTATAAAATTTATTTACTTTTCACAATTTTATTGTTATTATTAATATTAGTTAAGGTAGTTAAGTTAGTTAAGGATTTTTTTTTTTAAAACAAGTTGTATTATTATTATTGAAATTTTTTTGGTTTAGTTTGTTTCTTATATTTGGTTTGTTGTTATTGTTAGTCAATATTTTTTTTATCGTTCTATTAAAAAGTTAACTACAAAAATAATGGAGTAATGTTTTTTTTCAAATTGGTGATGTGGATAAACGAAGACCCCTAGTGTATTTAGAATTTTTTTTTGTGTTTAACCATTACCTTTACACGTACGATTTGTTCTGTATCCATATAAATTGTGACAAGTAATTGGACCTCCCAAGCCGATGAGCTAATCTTTTAATTATACGTGTAGTCACAATAGGACAGTAACACACGGTGGCTTTAGCCAAAGGAATTAATATCAAA